>JAIUJO010001386.1:20000-22500 GCA_023846275.1 Vanilla planifolia | reverse complement strand
CTAATTCTTCTTCTTATTCTTCCTCATCTTCTTCATCTTCATCATCTTAGTCTTCCTCTCCTTTTTCTCCTTCATCATCATCAACACCGTTATCTTCTTTTACTTCTTCTTCTTCTTCGTCATAATCATCATCAACTTCATCTTCTTCTTCTTTTCTTCTTGTCCTACTACTACTACTACCTCTTCTTCTTCTACTACTTCTTGTTCTTCTTCTTCTTCATCATCTTTATCTTCTTTATCTCACTCCCCTTCTTCTTCTTCTTCTTCTTCTTCTTCCCCTTCTTCCCCTTCTTCCCCTTCCTCTTCTTCATCTTCTTCTTCTTCTTCTTCTTCTTCTTCTTCTTCTTTTTCATCTTTTTCTTCTTGTTTTTCTTCTACTTCTTATCCTTCTTCTTTTTCTTCTTCTTCTTCTTCGACTACTACTACTACTACTTGTTCTTCTACTTCTTCCTCTTCTACTTCTTCTTCTTCTTCTACTACTACTTCTTCTTCTTCTTCTACTACTACTTCTTCTTCTTCTTCTACTTCTTCTTCTTCTTTTGACTTCTTCTTCTTCTTCTTCTTCTTTGACTACTTCTTCTTCTTCTTCTTCTTCTCCTTCTTCTAATTCTTCTAATTCTTCTTCTTCTCCTTCTCCTTCGTCTTCTTCTTACAATTCTACTTCTCTTTCTTTTTCTTCTTCTTTGTGTTCTTCTACTTCTTCTTATCTTCTTATTCTTCTTCTTCTTTTTCTTCTTCTACTTCTTCTTCTACTTCTTCTTTTTCTTCTTCATCTTCTTCAACTTCCTCTTCTTCTTCTTTTAATTATTTTTCTTCTTCTTCCACTTCTTATTCTTCTTCTCCTTCTTCTTCTTCAGCTTCTTCTTCTTTTCTTCTTCTTCTCCTTCCTCTTCTTATTCTTCTTCATCCTCATCTACTTCTTCATTTTTTTTCTTCTTCTTTTTCTACTTCTTCCTCTTCTTCTTCTTCTATTACATCTTCTCCTTTTCTTCTTCTTCTTCTTCTTCTACTTCTCCTTTTTCTTTTTTTTCATTTTCTTCTTCCAGTTCTTCTTCTTCTTCTTCTTCTTCTTCTTCTTCTCCTTCTTCTCTTTCTTCTTCTTTTACTTCTTCTTCTACTACTATTTCTTCTTCTTCTTCTTCGTCTCCTTCTACTTCTTCTCCTCTTTCTCTTTTTCTTCTTCTTCTTCTTCTTCTACTTTTACTGCTACTCATACTACTAAAATACTACTTCATCTTCAACTTCTTCTTTTTTTATTTCTTCTTCTTCGTCTTCTACTTATTCTCGTCTTCTTCTTCTTCTTCTTCTTCTCTTTTTCTTCTTTTTCTCTTGTTCTTGTTCTTCTTCTTCATCTTTTTCTTTTTGTTCTCTTTTTCTTCTTCTTCTTTTTCTTATTCTTCTTCTTAATCTTTTTCACCTTCTGCCTCTTCTTATCCTTCTTTTTCTTCTTTTACTTCTTCCTCTACTTCTTCTTCTACTACTTCTTTTTCATCTTCTTCTTCTTCTTCTTCTTCTTCTTTTACTTCTTCTTCTTCTACTACTACTTCTTCTTCTTCTTCTTCTTCTTTTACTTCTTCTTCTTCTACTTCTTGTTCTTCTTCTTCTTCTTCATCATCTTCATCTATTTCCTCTTATTCTTCTTGTAATTATTTTTCTTCTTCGTCCCCTTATTATTCTTCTTCACTTTTTTCTTCTTCGTCTTCTTCTTCTACTTCTTCTTCTCCTACTTCTTCTTCTTCTACCTTTTCTTCTTCTTCTTCTTCTTCGGCTTCTTCTCCTTCTTCTTCATCTTAATCTTCTTTTTCATCTTCTTCTTCTTCATCATATTATTATTATTATACTTCTTCTACTTCTTTTTCTTCTTCTTCTTCCTCTTCGTCCTATTCTTCATGTTCTTCTACTTGTTTTTTCTTCCACTTTTTTTTTCTTCTTCTTCTTCTACTACTACTACTTCTCCTTCTTCTTCTTCTTCTACTTCTTCTTCCACTTCTTCCTCTTCATCTTCTTCTTCTTCTTCTTCTTCTTCAACCACTTCTTCTTCTCCTCCTTATTATTCTTCTTCTCCTTCTTCTTATTCTTCTTCTTCTTCGTCTTCTTCTTCTTCTTCTTCCTCTTCTTCTTCTTTTACTTCGCCTCTTCTTCTTCTTCTTCTTCTTCTACGTCTTCTCCATCTTCATATTCTTCATCCTAATCGTCGTCATCGTTATCTTTTTCTTCCCCTTCTTGTTGTTGTTGTTCTTCTTCTTCTTCATGTTCTTCCTCTTCTTCTTCTTTTTCATCACCTACTTCTTATTCTTCTTCTTTTACTTCTTCTTCTTCTTCTCTTTCTTCTTGTTATTCTTCTTCTTCTTCTTCTTGTTCCAATTCTTCTTCTTCTTCTTATACTTCTCTTTTCTTCTTCATCTTGTTCTTCTTCTTCTTCTACTTCATCATCTTCTTCTTCTTCTTCTTCATCCTCTTCTACATCTTCTTCTTCTTCTTCTTCTTCTTCATCTTCCTC
>JAIUJO010001386.1:2500-5000 GCA_023846275.1 Vanilla planifolia | reverse complement strand
TCTTTGTCTTCTTCTTCTTCTTCATCTTCTTCTCCTTCTACTTATTTTTCATTTTCTTCTTCATCTTCATCATCATCTTCTTCTATTACTACTTGTCATTCTTCTCTTTCATCCATTTCTTCTTCTTCTACTTTTTTTCTACATCTTATTCTTCTTCTTCTTCTTATGCTTCTTCTTCATCTTCTCATCTTATTCTTCTTCTTCTTTTTCTTTTTCTTCTTCTACTTCTACTTCTTCTAAGTCCGATTCTTCTTCTTCTTCTCTTCTTCTACTTCTTTTTCTTCTACATCTTATTCTTCTTATTCTTCTTCTTCTTCATCTTCTTTTTCTTCTCTTCTTGTTCTTATTCTTCTTCTTCTTCTTCTTCTTCTTCTTCTTCTTCTTCTTCTCCTCTCCTTCTATTTCTTCTTCCTCTTCTACCTCTACTTATTCTCTTTCATTTTCTTCTTCTTCTTGTTCTTCTTCTACTTCTTCTTCTTCATCATCTTCTTCTTCTCCTTATTCTACTTCTTCTTTTACTTCGTCTTCTTCCTCTTCTTCTTCTTCTTCTTCTTTTATTTCCTCTTATTCTTCCCTTATTCCATTTCTTTCTCTTCTTCTTCTACTTCTTTTCGTTCTGCTTCTTCTTCTTCTTCATCTACTTCAACTTCTTCTTCTTCCTCTTCTTCTTCTTCTTCTTCTTCTACTTTTTCTTCTTCTTCTTCTTTTTCTTCTTCTTCTTCTTCTTCTTGATCTTCTTTTTTTTCTTCATCTTCTCTTCTTCTTCTTCTTCTTCAATTACTACTTTTTTTATTTCTTCTTCTTCATCATCATCATCATCATCATCATCGTCGTCGTCATCATCATCATCATCATCTTCTTCTTCTTCTTCTTCTTCTTCTTCCTCTTCTTTTTCTACTTCTTCTTCTCTTCTTCTACTACTACTACTTCTTCTCCTCCTCCTCCTGCTTTTTCGACTTCTTCAACTTCTTCTATTACTACTACTTCTTCTTCTACTTCTACTTCTTGTCTTCTATTTCTTTTTTTTCTTCTTCTTCTATGACTACTGTTACTACTACTATTACAACAACTTTTTCTTCTTCTTCTTCTATTTCATCTTCTTCTTCTTGTACTTCTCCTTGTTGTTTTCCTTCTTCTTCTTCTTCTTCTTCTCTTCTTCCTCTTCTTCTTCTTCTTATTCTTCTTCTTTTGTTCTTCTTCTTCTTAAGCTTCTTCTTCTTCTTCTTCTTTTACTTCTTCTACTCCTTCTTGTCCTCCTCCTTCTTCTTCTTCTTCTTCTTCTTCCTCTTTTTTTCTACCTCATCTCCATCTTTTTCTTCTTCTTCTTGTTCTTCGACTACTTCTTCTCCTTCTTCTTCATCAGCTTCTTCTTCTTCCTCTTCTTCTTCTTCTTCTTCATCCTCTTCTACGTCTACCTCTTTTTCTTCTTCCATTTCTTCTTCTTCTCCTCCTCCTTCTTCATCTTCCTCTTCTAATTCTTCTTGCACTTCTTCTTTTTCTTCTACTTCTACTTCTTCTTCTCTTTCTCCTACTTCTTCTTCTTCCACTTCTTCTTCTTCTACTACTACTATTACTACTACTACTTCTTCTTCTTCTTCTTCTTGTTCTTCTTCTTCTTCTTCTTCTTACTCTTCTTCTTCTTCTTCTTCTTCTTCTTCTTCTTCTCCTTCCTCTTCCTCTTCTTTATCATCTTCCTTTTCTTCTTCTTCTTCTTCTTCTTCTTCTTCTTCTCCTTCACCTTCTTTTCTTCTTCTTCTTCTCCTTCACCTTCTTTTCTTCTTCTTCTTGTTCTTCTTCTTCTTCTCTTGTTCTTCTTCTTCTTCTTCTTCTTCTTCTTATTCTTACTATTCTTCTTCTTTTTCTTCTTCTTCTTCTTCTTCTTCTTCCTCATCTTCTTCTTCTTCTCTTCTTCTTCTTCATCTTCTTCTTCTTCTTTCTTTTTCTTCTTCTTCTTCTACTACTACTACTATTTCTTCTTCTTCTTCCTCTTCTTCTTTTTATTCTTCATCCTCTTCTTCTTCTTCTTCTTCCTCCTCTTCTTATTCTCTTCTTCTTCTTCTTCTTCTTCTTCTTCATCTTCTTTGTCTTCTTCTTCCTCTTTGTATTTTTCTTCTTCATCCTCTTCTTCTTCTTGTTCTTCTTCCTCTTCTTATTCTCTTCTTCTTCTTCTTCTTCTTCTTCTTCTTCTTCTTATTCCTCTTCTTCTTCATCATCATCTTCTTCTTTTTCTTCATCTACTTTTTCTTCATCTCCTTCTTCTCTACTACTACTTCGTCTTATTCTTCCTTATCTTCTTCATCTTCATCGTCATCAACTTCTTCTTCTTCTTCATCTTATTTTTCTTCATCTTCTTCTCCTTCTTCTTCTTCTTCTAATTCTTCTTCTACTTCTTCTTCTACTGCTTTTTCTTCTTCAACTTCTTCTTCTTCTTCTTCTTCTCTTTCTTATTCTCCTTCTTCTTCTTCTTCTTCTTCTTCTACTACTACTATTTTTTCTTCTT
>JAIUJO010002295.1:0-122500 GCA_023846275.1 Vanilla planifolia | reverse complement strand
TCTTTCTCCTTCATCTTCTTTCTTCTTCTTCTTCTTGTTCTTCTTCTTCTTCTTCTTTATTTCCTCTTCCTCTTTTTTCTTCTTCTCTTTTCTCTTCTTTGTTCTTCTCCTTCATTTTCTTCTTTGTCCTTTTTCTTCATTTTTCTTCTTCTTTCTTCTTGGTCATCTTTCCTCTTCTTTCTTCTTGGTCATCTTTCTTCTTTCTTCTTCTTCTTCTTCTTCTTCTTCTTCTTCTTCTTCTTCTTCTTCTTCTTTTTCTTTCTTCCTCTTCTTTATTTTTCCTCTTCTTTCTTCTTATCTATCTTCTTCTTCTTCTTTTTCATTTTCTTCTTCTTTCTTCTTTTTCTTTCTTCTTCTTCTTTCTTCTTCTTCTTCTTCTTTCTTCTTCTTCTTCTTCTTCTTCTCTTTCTTCCTCTTTATCTTTTTTCTTCTTCTTTCTTACTCTTCTTCTTTTTTTCTCTTTTTTCTTCTTTTTTCTTCATCTTCTTCTTTCTTCTTCCTCTTCTCTCTTCTACCTTTTCATCTTGTTCTTCTTTGTTCTTCTTCTTCCTTCTTCTTCTTCTTCTTCTTCTTCTTCTTCTTCTTTTTCTTCTTCTTTTTTCTTCTTTTGAAATTCTTCCACTTATTTCTTCTTCTTTCTTCTTATTCTTCTTTGTTCTTCTTTCTTCTTCTTCGTCGTCTTCTACTTCTTCTTCTTCTTCTTTTTTCTTCTTCTTCGTCATCTACGACTACTTTTTCTTCTTTTTTCATTCTCTACTTCTTCTTCTTTGTTATTATTCTTCTTCTTCTTATATGTCTTTCTTCTTTTTTATTCTTCTTCTTCTTTCTTCTTCTTCTTCTTTCTTCTTCTTCTTCTTCTTTGCTCTTCTTTTTTCTTCGTCTTCTTCTTTCTCTTTTTCTTTCTTTTTCCTCTTCTTCTACTATTTCTTTTTCTTCTTTCTTCTTTTTCTTCTTCTTTCTTTCTCTTTTTCTTCTTCTTCTTCTTTCTTGTTGTTCTTCTTTTTCTTCTTCTTCGTCTGTCTTCTTCTTTTTCTTCTTCTTTCTTCCTCTTCTTCTTCTTCTTTTACTTTCTTCTTCTTCTTCTTTCTTCTTCTTTTTTCTTCTTCTTCTTCATCCTCTTCTTCTTCTTTTTCTTCTTTTTCATTTTTCTTCTTGTTCCTCATCATCATCTTCTTCTTCTTCTTCTTACTTCTCTTCTTCTTCTTCTTCTTCTTTCTTCTTCTTCTTCTTCTTCTTCTTTCTTCTTCTTCTTCTTCTTCTTCTTCTTCTTCTTCTTCTTCTTCTTCTTTCTTCTTTTACTTTGTTCTCCTTTTTCTTTCTTCCTCTTCTTTTTTTTGCCGCTTCTTTCTTCTTATCCTTCTTCTTCTTCTGCTTATTCTTCATTCTTCTTCGTCTTTCTTCTTCTTCTTTCTTCTTCTTCTTCTTCTTCTTCTTCTTTTTTTCTTCTTCTTTTTCCTCTTCTTCTTTCTTCTTCTTCTTTCTTACCCTTTTTCTATTTTCCTCTTTTTTCTTCTTTTTTCTTCTTCTTTTTCTTTCTTCTACTTTTTCGTCTTCTTCTTCTTTCTTCTTCTTCCTTCTACTTTCTTCTTTTTCTTCTTTTTCTTCTTTCTTCTTTCTTCTTCTTCTTCTTTTTTCCTCATCTTCTTTCTCCATCTTCTTTCTTCCTGTTTTTCTTTTTTCCTCTTTTTTCTTCTTTCTTCTTCTTCTTCTTCTTCTTCTTTCTTCTTTCTCTTCTTTCGTCTACTTTTTCATCTTCTTCTTCTTTCTTCTTCCTTCTTGTTCTTCTTCTTGTTCTTTTTCGTTCTTCTTTTTATTTCTTCTTCTACTTCTTTCTTCTTCTTTCTTCTTTTTCTTCTTCTTTCTTCTTTTACTTTGTTCTTCTTGTTCTTCTTCTTCTTCATCCTCATCTTCTTCTTTCTCCTTCATCTTCTTTCTTCTTCTTCTTCTTTTTTCTTCATCTTCTTTCTTCTTGTTGTTGTTCTTCTTCTTCTTCTTCTTTATTTCCTCTTGCTCTTTTTTCTTCTTCTCTTTTTCTTCTTCTTTTTTCTTCTTCTTTCATTTTCTTCTTTGTCCTTTTTCTTCATTTTTCTTCTTCTTTCTTCTTGGTCATCTTTCCTCTTCTTTCTTCTTGGTCATCTTTCTTCTTCTTTCTTCTTCTTCTTCTTCTTCTTCTTCTTTCTTCTTTTTATTCCTGTTGTTCTACTTCTTCTTCTTCTTGTTTTTCTTTTTTCATTTATTTTTTCTTCTTCTTTCTTCTTCGACTTCTTCTTCTTATTCTTTGTTATTCTTCTTCTTCTTCCTCATTTTTTTCTTTTTCTTGTTCTTCTTCTTCTTCTTTCTTCTATTTCTTCTTTGTTCTTCATTTTTCTTCTTCTGTTTTCTTCTTCTTTTTTCTTCTTCTTTCTTCTTCTTCTTCTTCTTCTTCTTCTTCTTCTTCTTTTTTCTTCTACTTGTTCATCTTTCTCTTTCTTCTTCTTCTTTTCTTCTTCCTCATTTTCTTTCTTCTCCTCTTCTCCTTCTTTCTTCTTCTTCCTCTTTCTTCTTCTTCTTCCTTCTTTTTCTTTCTTCCTCTTCTTTATTTTTCCTCTTCTTTCTTCTTATCCATCTTCTTCTTCTTCTTTTTCATTCTTCTTTTTCTTTCTTCTTTTTCTTTCTTCTTCTTATTGTTTCTTCTTCTTCTTCTTCTTCTTTCTTCTTCTTCTTCTTCTTCTTCTTTCTTCCTCTTCATCTTTCTTCTTCTTCTTTCTTACTCTTCTTCTTTTTTCCTCTTTTTTCTTCTTTTTTCTTCATCTTCTTCTTTCTTCTTCCTCTTCTTTCTTCTACATTTTGAACTTGTTCTTCTTTGTTCTTCTTCTTCCTTCTTCTTCTTCTTCTTCTTCTTCTTTTTTCTTCTTTTTATTTCTTCTTCCACTTCTTTCTTCTTCTTTCTTGTTATTCTTCTTTGTTCTTCTTTGTTCTTCTTCTTCGTCTTCTACTTCTTCTTCTTCCACTACTCCTTTTCCTTTCTTCTTCTTTTTCTTCTTCTTCTTTCTTTCTCTTTTTCTCCTTCTTTCAGTTTGTTCTTCTTTTTCTTCTTCTTCGTCTTTCTTCTCTTTCTTCTTCTTCTTTCTTCTAGTTCTTCTTTCTTCTTCAACTTCTTGTTCTTTTACTTTCTTCTTCTTTCTTCTTTTTCTTTTTTCTTCTTGTTCATCTTCTTCTTCTTCTTCTTTTTCTTCTTCTTCTTCTTCTTTTTCTTCCTTCTTCTTCTTCTTCTTCTTCTTTCTTCTTCTTCTTCTTCTTTCTTTCTCTACTTTGTTCTTTTTCTTTCTTCCTCTTCTTCATTTTTTCTCTTCTTTCTTCTTATCCTTCTTCTTCTTCTCCTTGATCTTCTTCATTCTTCTTCATCTTTCTTCTTCTTCTTCTTCTTGTTCTTCTTCTTCTTGTTTTTTCTTTTCTACTTCTTCTTCTATTTCTTCTACTTCTTCTTCTTCTTCTTTTTCTTCTTCTTCTTCCTCTTCTTCTTCTTCTTTTTCTTCTTTTTTCTTTCTCTTCTTTTTCTTCTTTTTTCTTTCTCTTCTTTTTCTTCTTCTTTGTTATTCTTCTTCTACTTGTTCTATTTCTTTCTTCTTCTTTCTTATTCTTCTTTCTTTTTCTTTCTTCTTCTTCTTCTTTGTTCTTCTTTCTTCTTCATCTTCTTCTTTTTCTTTTTATTCATCTTTCTTTTTCCTCTTCCTCCACTACTTCTTTTTTTTCATCTTTCTACTTTTTTCTCTTCTTCTTTCTTTCCCTTTTTTTTCTTCTTCTTCTTTCTTGTTCTTGTTCTTTTTCTTCTTCTTCGTCTTTATTCTTCTTCTCCTTCTTGTTCTTCTTTTTTCTTGTTCTTCTTTCTTCTTCTTCATCTTCTTTTACTTTCTTCTTCCTCTTTTTCTTCTTCTTTCTTCTTCTTTCTTCATCTTCTTCTTCATCATCATCATCATCATCTTCTTCTTTTTCTTCTTCTTCTTCTTCTTCTTCTTTTTTCTTCTTCTTGTTCATCTACTTCTTCTTCTTCTTCTTTCTTCTTCTACTTTGTTCTTCTTTTTCTTTCTTCCTGTTCTTTATTTTTCCTCTTATTTCTTCTTATCCTTGTTCTTCTCCTTCTTCTTCTTCATTCTTCTTCTTGTTTCTCTTCTTCTTCTTTTTTCTTCTTCTTCTTCTTCTTCTTCTTCTTCTTTTCTTCTTCTTTTTTCCTCATCTTCTTTCTTCTTCTTCTTTCTTCCCCTTTTTCTTTTTTCCTCTTTTTTCTTCTTTTTTCTTCTTCTTTTCCTTTCTTCTTCCACTTCTTTCTTCTACTTTTTCACTTTCTACTTCTTTCTTCTTCTTCTTCCTTCTTCTTCTTCTTCTTTCTTCTTCTTCTTGTTCTTCATCTTTCTTCTTCTTCTTCTTTTTTCCTCTTCTTCTTACTTCTTTCTTCCTCCTTTTCCTTTTTCCTCTTTTTCCTTCTTTCTTCTTCTTCTTCTTCTTCTTTCTTCTTCCTCTTCTTTCTTTTTCTTTTTCATCTTCTTCTTCTTCTTCTTCTACCATGTTCTTCTTCTTCTTTCTTTTTCTTCTTTTTTCCTCTTCTTTCTTCTTTCCGTTCTTCCTCTTTTCCTTTCTTCCTCTTTTTTCTTCTTTTTTCTTCTTCTTCTTTCTTCTTCCTCTTCTTTCTTCTTCTTTTTCATCTTCTTTTTCTTCTTCTTCTTCTTCTTCCTTCTTCTTCTTCTTCTTTTTTCTTCATTTTATTTCTTCTACCACTTCTTTCTTCTTCTTTCTTCTTCTTCTTCTTCTTTGTTTTTCTTTCTTCTTCTTCTTCTTCTTCTTCTTTTTTCATCTTCTTCTTCTACTACTTTTTCTTCTTTCTTGTTCTTCTTCTTTTTCTTCTTCTTTGTTATTTTTCTTCTTCTTCTTCTTCTACTTCTTTCTTCTTCTTTCTTATTCTACCTTCTTATTCTTTCTTGTTCTTCTTCTTCTTCTTCTTCTTCTTCTTCTTCTTTTCTTCTTCTTTCTTTTACTTCTTGTTCTTCTTCTACTTCTTCTTCTTCTATTTCATCTTTCTTTTTTTCTTTTTCTTCTTTATTTCTCTTTTTCTTCTTCATCTTTTTTCCTCTTCTTCTTTTTCTTCTTCTTCGTCTTTCTTCTTCTTCTTCATTTTCTTCTTCTTCTTCATTCTTCTACTTCTTATTTCTTCTTTTTCTTCTTCCTCATTTACTTTCTTCTTCTTCTTCTTCTTCTTCTTTCTTCTGCTTTTTCTTTGTTCTTCTTCTTTCTGCTTCTCCTTCTTTCTTCCTCTTCTTCATTCTTCTTTTTCTTCTTTGTTCTTCTTCTTTCTTCTAATTTGTTCTTCGCCTTCTTCTTCTTCTTCTTCTTCTGCTTCTTCTCATTTTTCTTCATCATTCTTCTTCTTCTTCTTCTTCTTTTTCTTTTTCGTCTTCATTTTTTTCTTCACTTTTGCACTTCTTCTTTAATCTTCTTCTTTCTTTTTATTCTTCTTTATCTTATTTTTTCTCCTTCTCATTCTTCTTCTTGTTCTTCTTCTTCTTGTTCTTCTTCTTCTTCTTTGTTCTTCTTCTTCTTCTTCTTCTTTCATCTTCTTCTTCTTCTGCTTCTTCTTTCTTGTTATTCTTCTTCTTCTTCCCTCTTCTTCTTCTTCTTCTTCTTCTTCTTTTTCCTCTTTTTCTTCTTCCTTCTTCTTCTTCATCTTCCTTTTCTTCTTCTTCATCTTCTTTTTCTTTCTTCTTCTTCCTCTTTGTTCTTCTTCTTCTTTCTTTTTCTTCTTTATTCTTCTTCTTTCTTCTTTTTCTTCTTTTTTCTTCTTGTTCATCTTTTTCTTCTTTCTTCTTCCTCTTCTTCTTCTTCTACATCTTTCTTCTTCTTCTTCGTTCTTCTTCTTCTTCATCATCATCTTTTTCTTTCTCCTTCTTTCTCTTTCTTCTTCTTCTTTTTTCTTCTTCTTTCTTCTTTTTCTTCTTTAATTCCTCTTCTTCTTTTCTCTTCTTCTTTCTTTTTCTTCTTCTTTGTTCTTCTTCTTTCAATTTCTTCTTTCCCCTTTTTCTTCATTTTTCTTCTTCTTTCTTCTTGGTCATCTTTCTTCTTCTTTCTTCTTCTTCTTCTTCTTCTTCTTCTTCTTTCCTTTTCTTTCATCATCATCATCTTCTTCTTCTTCTTCTTCTTTCTTCTTTTTCTTCCTCTTCTTCTTCCTCCTCTTCTTCTTCTAGTTTTTCTTTTTTCATTTGTTTCTTCTTCTTCTTCTTTCTTCTTCTACTTCGTCTTCTTATTCTTTCCTCTTCTTTTTTATTCTTCTTTCTTTTTCTTCTTCTTCATCATCATCTTCTTCTTCTTCTTCTTCTTCTTCTTTCTTCTTCTTAATCGTCTACTTCTTTCTTCTTTTCTTCTTCTTCTTCTTCTTCTTTCTTCTTCTGCTCCTTCTTTCTTCTTCTTCTTCTTTCTTCTTCGTCTTTCTTCTTCTGTTTCTTTCTACCTCTTCTTTATTTTTGCTCTTCTTTCTTTTATCCATCTTCTTCTTCTTCTTTTTCATTCTTCTTGTTCTTCTTTCTTCTATTTCTTTCTTCTTCTTCTTCTTCTTCTTTCTTCTTCTTCTTCTTATTCTTCTTCTTTCTTCTTCTTCTTCTTCTTCTTGTTTCTTCCTCTTCTTCTTTCTTCTTCTTCTTTCTTACTCTTCTTCTTTTTTCCTCTTTTTTCTTCTTTTTCTTGATCTTCTTCTTTCTTCTTCTTGTTCTTTCTTCTACCTTTTCATCTTGTTCTTCTTTGTTCTTCTTCTTTCTTCTTCTTTTTCTTCTTCTTTTTTCTTCTTTTTAATTCTTCTTCCACTTCTTTCTTCTTCTTTCTCCTTCTTTTTCTTTGTTCTTCTTTCTTCTTCTTCTACTTCTTATTCTTTTTTTTTCTTCTTCTTCGTCATCTACTACTACTTCTTCTTTTTCTTCTTTTTTGTTTCTCTTCTTCTTCTTCTTTGTTATTCTTTTTCTTCTTTTATTTCTTTATTTTTCTTTTTTATTCTTCTTTCTTCTTCTTTCTTCTTCTTCTTCTTCTTCTTCTTCTTCTTTGTTCTTCTTTCTTATTCGTCTTTTTCTTCTTTTTCTTCTTTCTTCTTTTTCTTCTTATTCTTTCTTTCTCTTTTTCTTCTTCTTCTTCTTTCTTCTCCTTCTTTTTCTTCTTCTTTGTCTTTCTTCTTCTTCTTCTTCTTCTTCTTTTTCTTTATTTTAGTGCTTCTTTCTTCTTCTTCTTCTTCTTTTTTTTACTTTCTTCTTCTTCTTCTTCTTCTTTCTTTTTCTTTCTTCTTCTTCTTCTTCTTCTTCTTCTTCATTCTCTTCTTCTTTTTCTTCTTTTTCTTTTTTCTTCTTCTTGTTCATCATCATCATCATCGTCTTCTTCTTCTTTTTCTTCTTCTTCTTCTTTTTCTTCTTCTTCTTCTTCTTCTTTCTTCTTCTTCTTCTTCTTCTTCTTTCTTCTTCTTCTTCTTCTTTCTTCTTGTACTTTGTTCTTCTTTTTCTTTCTTCTTCCTATTTATTTTTCCTCTTCTTTCTTCTTATCCTTCTTCTTCTTCTTCTTCTTCTTCATTCTTCTTCTTCTTTCTTCTTCATCTTCTTTTTTGTTCTTCTTCTTCATCTTCTTCTTTTTTCTTCTTTTTCTTTTTTCCTGTTCTTCTTTCTTCTTCTTTCTTCCCCTTTTCCGTTATCCTCTTTTTTCTTATTTTTTCTTTTTTTTTTCTTCTTCTTTTTCTTTCTTCTTCCTCTTTTTTCTTCTACTTTTTCATCTTCTTTTTCTTTCTTCTTCTTCCTTCTTCTTTCTTTTTCTTCTTTTTTTTTCTTCTTCTTCATTTTTCCTCTTCTTCTTTCTTCTTCTTTCTTCTTCTTTTTCTTTTTTCCTCTTTTTTCTTCATTCTTCTTCTTTTTCTTCTTTCTTCTTCCTCTTCTTTCTTCTACTTTTTCATCTTCTTCTACTATCTTCTTCTTCCTTCTTCTTCTTTCTTCTTCTCCTTCTTCTTCTTTTTTCTACTTCTCCTTCCTTTTTCCTCTTCTTCTTTCTTCTTCTTCTTTCTTCTTCTTCTTTCTTCTGCTTTCTCTTTTTTCCTCTTTTTTCTTCCTCTTCTTTCTTCTACTTTTTCATCTTCTTCTTCTTTCTTTTTCTTCTTCCTTCTTCTTCTTCTTCTTTTTTCTTCTTTTTATTTCTTCTTTCATTTCTTTCTTCTTCTTTCTTCTTCTTCTTCTTCTTCTTCTTCTTCTTCTTTTTCTTCATTCTTGTTTTTCTTCTTCATCTTCTTCTTTGTTATCTTCTTTTTCTTCTTCTTCTTCTTCTTTGTTATCTTCTTTTTCTTCTTCTTCTTCTAATTCTTTCTTCTTCCTTCTTTTTCTTCTTTCTTCTTCTTTCTTCTTCTTCTTTTTCTTCTTCTTCTTCTTCTTCCTTTCTTCTTTTTTCTTTTCCTGCTTCTTCTTCTACTAATTCTTCTTCTTTTTCTTCTTTCTTCTTTTTCTTCTTCTTCTTTCTTTCTTTTTTCTTCTTCTTCTTCTTCTTCTTTCTTCTTCTTCATCTTCTTTTTGTTCTTCTTCATCTTTCTTCTTGTTCTTCATTTTTCTACTTCTTTCTTCTTCTTCTTCTAATTCTTCTTCTTTTGCTTTCTTCTTCTTCTTCTTCTTCTTCTTCTTCTTTCTTTTGCGTCTTCTTCATTCTTCTTCTTCTTCATTCTTCTTTTTCTTCGTTCTTCTTCTTTTTTCTACTTTGTTCTTCGTCTTCTTCTTCTTCTTCTTCTTCTACTTCTCCTTTTTTATCATCAATCTTCTTCTTCTTCTTCTTTTTCTTTTCTTCTCAACTTCTTCTTCTTCTTTCTCCATCTTCTTCTTCTTCTTTCTTCTTCTTCTTCTTCTTCTTCTTCTTCTTTCTTCTATTTGTTATTCTTCCTCTTTCTTCTTCATTTTCTACTTCTTTCTTCTTTTTCTTCCTTGTTCTTCTTCTTTCTTCTTCTTCTTCTTCTTTCTTCTACATTTTCTTCTTCTTTCTTCTTCTTCTTCTTCTTCTTCTTTCTTCTTCTTTTTCTTGTTATTCTTCTTCTTCTTCTTCTTCCTTCTTCTTCTTCTTCTTCTTTCTTCTTCTTTCTTCTTCTCTTCTTCTTCTTGTTCTCCTTTTTCTTTCTTCTTCTTTCTTCTTCTTTCTTCTTCTTCTTCTTCTTCTTCTTCTTCTTTCTTTTTATTTTTATTCTTATTCTTCTTTTTCTTTTTCTTCTTCTTTCTTCTTCTTCTTCTTTCTTCTTCTTTCTTCTTTGTTTTCTTCTTATTCTTCTTCTTCTTCCTTCTTCTTCTTCTTCTTCTTTCTTCTTCTTTCTTCTTCTTCTTCTCCTTTTTGTTTCTTCTTCCTCCTCTCTTCTTCTTTTTTTCTTCTTATTCTCTCTTCTTTTTTTCTTCTTCTACTTCTTCTTCTTCTTCTTCTTCCTACGTCTTCTTTCTTCTTCTTCTTTCTTCTTCTTCTTCTTCTTTTCTTCTTTCCTCTACCTCTTTCTTCTTCTTCTTCATTCTTCTTCTTCTTCTTCTTCTTCTTCTTCTTCTTCTTTTTTCTTCTTTTTCTTCTTTTTCTTCTTTTTTCTTCTTCTTTCTTCTTCTTCTTGTTCATCTTCTTTTTCTTCTTCTTCTTCTTCTTCTTTTCTTTCTTCTTTTTCATCTTTCTTCGCCTTTTTCTCTCTTTTTTTTCTCTTTTTTCTTCTTTTTCTTTTTCTTTTGTTCTTCTTCTTCTTCACTTTTTCTCTTCTTCTTTCATCTTCTTTCATCATCATCTTCTTCTTCTTCTTCTTTTTTCTCCTTCTCCTTCATTTTCTTCTTCTTTTTCTACTTCTTTTTCTTCTTGTTCTTCTTCTTCTTCTTTCTTCTTCTTCTTCTTCCTCTTCTTCTTCTTCTTTCTTGTTCTTCTTCTTCCTCTTCTTCTTCTTCTTTCTTGTTCTTCTTCTTCCTCTTCTTCTTCTTCTTCTTTCTTGTTCTTCTTCTTTCCTCTTCTTCTTCTTCTTCTTCTTTTTCCTCTTCTTCTTCCTTCTTTTTCTTCTTCAATTTCTTTTTCTTCTTCTTCATCTTCTTCTTCTTTCTTCTTTTTCCTTTTTGTTCTTCTTCTTCCTTCTTTTTCTTCTTTCTTCTTCTTCTTTCTTCTTCTTCTTTCTTGTTCTTCATCTTTTTCTTCTTTCTTCTTCTTCTTCGTTCTTCTTCTTCTTCTTCATCTTCTTCTTCTTGTTTGCCTTCTTCTTTCTCCTTCTTTTTCTTTCTTCTTCTTCTTCTTTTTTCTTCTTCTTTCTTCTTCTTCTACTTCTTCTTTATTTCCTTTTCTTCTTTCTTCTACTTCTTTCTTTTTGTTCTTCTTTCTTCTTCTTCATTCATTTTCTTCTTTCTCATTTTTCTTCATTATTCTTCTTCTTCTTTCTTCTTGGTCATCTTTCTTCTTCGTTCTTCTTGGTCATCTTTTTTCTTCTTTCTTCTTCCTCTTGTTCTTTCTTTTTCTTTCTTCTTCTTCTTCTTCTTCTTCTTCTTCTTTTTCTTTCTTCTTCATCTTCTTCCTCTACTTCTTCTTCTTCTTCTTGTTTTTTTCTTCTTTTATTTCTTCTTCTTCTTTCTTCTTTTACTTCTTCTTATTCTTTCTTGTTATTCTTCTACCTTCGTCTTTCGTCTTGTACTTCTTCTTCTTTTTTTTTCTACTTCTTTTTTATTCTTCTTTTTTCTTCTTCTTCTTCTTCTTTCTTGTTTTTGTTCTTCTTCTTCTTTCTTTTTTTTCTTCTTCTTCATCTTCTTCTTCTTCTTCTTCTTCTTTTTTCTTCTTTTTAAACTTCTTCTTTCTTCTTCTTCTTCTTTTCTTCTTCTTCTTCTTCTTCTTCTTTCTTCTTCTTCTTCTTCTTCCTTCTTTTTCTTACTTCCTCTTCTTTATTTTTCCTCTTCTTTCTTCTTATCCTTCTTCTTCTTCTTCTTATTAATTCTTCTTCTTCTTTTTTCTTCTTTTTCTTTCTTCTTCTTCATCTTCTTTCTCCTTGTTCTTCTTCTTCTTCTTCTTTCTTCTTCATCTTCTTCTTTCTTCCTCTTCTTCTTTCTTCTTCTTCTTTCTTCCTCTTCTTTTTTTCCTCTTTTTTCTTCTTTTTTCTTCTTTTTTCTTCTTCTTCTTCTTCTTTCTTCTTCCTCTTGTTTCTTCTACCTTTTCATCTTCTTCTTGTTTGTTCTTCTTCTTCCTTCTTCTTCTTCTTCTTCTTCTTAATTTTCTTCTTTTTATTTCTTCTTCCACTTCTTTCTTCTTCTTTCTTCTTCTTCTTTCTTCTTCTTCTTCTTCTTCTTCTTCTACTTCTTCTTCTTCTTTTTCTTCTTTTTTCTTTCTCTTCCTTTTCTTCTTCTTTGTTATTATTCTTCTTCTTCAACTTCTTTCTTCTTCTTTCTTATTCTTCTTTCTTCTTCTTTCTTCTTTTTTCTTCTTCTTCTTCTTTCTTCCTCTCTCTTCTTCTTCTTCTTCTTCTTCTTTTTCTTCTTCTTTCTTTTTCCTCTTCTTCCACTACTTCTTTTCTTCTTTCTTTTTTTTTTCTTGCTCTTCTTTCTTTCTCTTTTTCTTCTTCTTCTTCTTCTTTCTTGTTCTTTTTCTTCTTCTTCGTCTTTCTTCTTCTTCTTCTTCTTTGTTCTTGTTCTTCTTTCTTCTTCTTCATCTTCTTCCTTATTGTTTCTTCTTCTTCATTATCATCATCATCATCTTCTTCTTCTTCTTCTTTTTCTTTTTTCTTCTTCTTGTTCATCTTCTTGTGTCTTCTTCTTCTTCTTCTTCTTCTTTTTTCTTCTTCTTCTTCTTTCTTCTTCTTCTTTGTTCTTCTCTTTCTTTCTTCTCTTCTTTATTTTTCCTCTTCTTTCTTCTTATACTCCTTCTTCTTCTTCTTCTTCTTCATTCTTCTTCTTCTTGCTTCTTCTTCTTCTTCTTCTTTTTCTTCTTCTTCTTTTTTCCTCTTCTTATTTCTTCTTTCTCTATCTTTCCTTTTTTCTTTTTTCTTCTTTTTTTTTTCTTCATCCTCTTCTTTCTTCTACTTTTCATCTTCTTTTTCTTTGTTCTTCTTCATTCTTCTTCTCCTTCTTCTTTTTTCTTCTTTTTATTTCTTCTTCCACTTCTTTCTTCTTTGTTTTTCTTTCTTTCTTTCTTCTTCTTCTTCTTCTTCTTCTTTCTTTTTCTTCTCCTTTTACTACTTCTTCTTCTTCTTTTTCTTCTTTCTTTTTTTTCTTCTTCTTCTTCTTCTTCTTTGTTATTCTTCTTCTTCTTCTTGTTCTACTTCCTTCTTCTTTCTTATTCTTCTTTCTTCTTCTTTCTTCTTCTTTTTTCTTCTTCTTTCTTCTTCTTCTTCTTTTTCTTCTTCTTTCTTTTTCTTCTTCTTTCACTTCTTCTTCTTCTTCTTTTTCTTCTTTCTTCTTTTTCTTCTTCTTCTTTCTTTCTCTTTTTCTTCTTCTTCTTCTTTCTTGTTCTTCTTGTTCTTGTTCTTCTTCTTCTTCTTTCTTCTTCTTCTTCTTCTTCTTCTTCTTCTTCTTCTTTCTTCTAGTTCTTCTTTCTTTCTTCTTCTTCTTCTTTTATTTTCTTCTTCTTCTTCTTCTTCTTTCTTCTTTTTCTATTTCTTTCTTCTTCTTCTTGTTCTTCTTCTTCTTCTTATTTTTCTTCTTCTTCTTCTTCTTCTTCTTCCTCTTCTTCTTCATCTTTCTTCTTTCTTCTTCTTTTTCTTTCTTCTTCTTCTTCTTGTTCTTGTTCTTCTTCTTCTTTTTATTCTGATGGAGTCCGTTAGATCAGAATAAGAATCTAATGGTACGATGTAACATGGCAAGGGGAGGAAATAAAGACTGTGTGATGGCTACTAAGTGCAATCAGACAATTGATAGAATTAACAGTTTTAATGACAAGTTGTGACGGTGATTGTTCGATCACGAGAATGCTCGATCGAACGGTGCATATTAATCCAGTTGTTCAAGAATTCAACGTGTAGATAAGTTCATTTTTTGTGTCCCACATTGTTCAAACGCATAATACTTTTCTTCCTGTGATATTTGCATAATCACAACCCTTGTTTGTTATTGTGGTTCGCCCTGCTTGCTTTGTTCTAGAATTGCTCTTTTGTGCGAGCAGCCACAAAATGCATTTTTTTGTTGGATTTATGGAGACACTACACAATAAGGTATCTGATTTAACATTGGAATATTTACTTTTTATTATGTACGCAACCTTGAAACCACTACGGCACGCTGTCGCAACCTGTTATGTTTTAACGTTTAGTTTTTATTAAATTATTTTTCTCACTTATTATATTATGACGTTTTATTATTTTTCTCACGTAGCAACAAGTTGGCATTCTCTTGTTATTATTTTTTTATTTGTGCCTTCATTACCTATCTCTTTATATTTTTTCCTCTCTTTCTCCTCTATACTTCACTATTTTTGTCATTTTTTTCACTTATTTATTTATTCTCTTTATTTATTTATGTTCACTCTTTTCTTTTTTTCTTTGATAAATCTTGTCTTATGTCAACCTATTATTATATTTCGATCTATTTTGCCCTTATAAATCCATGATTTTCTCTTATACGAAATAATAATCTATGGCTCTATTATCTCTTTTTAGCCCATCAATTAATAATATTTAAGAAATCTCTCGTGTTGCGTAGTTTAATATATAATATATATGAAACATACGTATTTTATTATAACTATTTATTAAGTAATTTAATTTCTTAATTTATGAGAAAAAACATAATTGAAAAAAATTTCATTTAGAATTGTCTAATTTTTAAAAAATAATAGTTGATATAGTTATTTATTAATTATATTTTAAAAAACTAATTATATTATAATATATTATGACATATATAACAAACATAATCGTTATTAATCTATGCTTATGATAATGTATATATGCTATGTATTTAATTTTTTAAATATAGAAATATTGTATTAGAGATAAAAAATATTAAATTAATAGTTAATGTTTTTAAATATTAATAATGTTCTAAAATAATAATAAACGTCAAATAGCATTTTATTTTTCTTGTAATTAAATGTTATATAAGGTTAACTGTTTATATTTTATAAACATTATAAGTTTATTATTAATATTTAACTTTTATTTAATTATTTATCTCATTTTTCATCTCAATATCTTTCATATTCTCTAACCTTTTTCTCTCTCCTATTATTATTATTTTTTCTCTTAATATTCTATATCCTAATATTCTTCTTCGACTCTCTCTCCTCTATCAATCATTAATTTCAAATTTCTCTTTCTTTTACCTTTTTATTTTTTTTTCTCTATCTCCTTTATGTTCTCTTTTTTATTATCTTTTTCGTTAAAAAATCTCTCATCAATTCTATTATTACTTTTCTCTTTATTTTACTCTTTTAAACCTAGAACTTTCTCTCATAAAAGATATTTATTTATGTCCCCATTATCTTTTCTATGTCCATGAATTAAAAAAATGTATGAAAATTTTCATATCACATAGTTTAATATATAACATTGATGATAATTATATATTTTATTATTTATTTGTTTTATGTAATTTAATTTTCTTATTAAAATGATAATGTTTTGAGAGAAAACCTTATATATTAATGTTGAAATTTTTGAAAATAATGGTTTATGTAATTATTTTTTATTTATTTTATATTAATAAAATATTGATATTAGTATATATTCACACATATATGATAAACATAATTTTTTTTAAATATATATATATATATATTTAATTTTTTAGATTATTTTTAAATAATTAATTATCATAACGACAATAATCTCACAATTGTGATAATTTTTCTTTTACATGCATGTTCGACCACACAAACATTATAGCATTGGATCTAATTAGAACTCCAAAGTTAGGATTCTTAGGTATGAGTACTATTGGGATGGGTGGTCTCTTGAGAAGTTCTTATGTTGCACATATTATTTCATAGTATTTTTTTAATAAGTGATAATTAATATTAATAACATGTTAATATAAAAAATTAAACAATTAAAAAGATAGTTTATAATTATCATTTTAGTAATCAATATTTAATAACAATTTTATAAAATTATTGTATATTTTTTATAATTATTATAAGTTCGAATTAATTTAAGCTTATAATAGTACATATATGGTGTGTATAGATTTTTTTAAAATAAAGTAACATTATATTTTAAAAAATAAGAAATCTAAAATTATTTTGTTAATCTTAAATACTATTTATATTTGTTATCTATGTAATATAAAATAAAGATAATATATTAGAATAATTATATTATTTATATTTAATTATTTTTATAATTTTTAAGTATAAATAAATTTATATTAAATTAATAGTCAAACACTTTTTAATATTTTAATAAAATGGTAAATCTCTAATGATTTTTATATTTTTAAATAAATAAATATTATATATGATTTATTTTTTATATTTAATAAATATTATAATTTTAATTATTAAAATTTAAAATTTTAAATTATTTTTGAATTTTTTTTCTTCATCTTAATGTCTAACATATTCTCTCTCTTACTTTTCCCTATTATATCATTCTATTTATTTGTCTCTTTATTCTTTATATTCTTATTTTCTTCTTGGCTTCTCTTTCTTCTCTATGATTCTCTATTTATCATTTCTCTCTTTTAATATTTTATTTATTCTCTCCATCTCTTATTTGTTCTCTCTTATCTTTTTTTTCTTCATTAAATTATCTCTCATCTCATTCTATTATTATTTTTTTGTATCTTGCACATATCAATATATGACTTTTCTTTCTATTAAAATAATTATCTCTATCTCTATTATCTATTCCTAAAAATATAGATTAAATAAGTTTAAGAAATCTCTTTTATGTCATAGTTTAATATATTATATTTACAAAAAAATATATTTTATTATTTATATTTTTAATGTAAGTTAGTTTTTTATTTATAAGAATGATAACTTAACAAAAAAAGTTTTATTGATTAATATCTATGTTATAAGAAAAATAATTTATGAAATGTTTTTTATTTGATATAAATAAAATATTATTGCTATACTACATTGTGATTCATTATTTTTGAGAAAACAATCACGTAATAATGATTATTTTTCTTTTTTATACATATATGACCACCTTAACATTGTAGCACTAGATCTCATTGGTACTCTAATGTTAACTTGCTTATGGGAGAGAAGTTTTGGGATGGGTGAACTCTGAAGAGTATTGTTACACATATTTTTTCATAGTATTTATTTTTTTAATTAATGATAATTGATTATTGAAACATGTAAATTTTAAAAAATTATATGACTATAAATTATAGTTTATAAATATCATTTTTGTAATTAATTTTTAATAAAATCTTTATAATATTTTTGTCAATGTCATGTAAAAATAAATATGACTCATCATATGATAAAATAAAATAATAACTTTAACATAGTTTAATATTGAGAAAAATAACTTATAAAAAGATAATAAATTTTAATTAATTTATATTTATATAATATATATGTGTTATGTTTAAAATTTTTAAGTATACTAATATTACATTATAAAATAATAAAAATTTAAAATTAAATAATTAGTATTAAATATTATTTATTTTTAATAACTATACCACATCATAAAAATATAATATATTAGAATAATTATAATATTTATTATTTAATTATTTTTATAATTTTAAGTTTGAAAAAATAAATAATAAATAAATAGTCAAAATATTCTTTAAATATTTATAATATTTCAAAATAACAAAAGACTTAAGATAGTTAATATGATTAGCTTATAATATTCAATAAATATTACAAGTTTAATTATTAAGGTTTTACTTTTATTTAATTTTTTCTCTCATTTTTTCTTTATCTCAATATCTCTAAAAATCACTCACTTTCTTCTCTCACATATTATCATTTTCTTATTTGTCTATTCATTTTTTATCTCCTTATTTTTTTTATTTGCCTATTACTTTTTATTATTCATTTACACCTTCTTATTTCTCTCTTTAATTTTTTTATTTATTCTCTCTATCTCTTCTAAGTTCTCTTTTTTATTTCTTTTTTTAGTAGTTAAATCAACTCTCATATCTCTCTTTTATTGTTTTTTTTTATCTATTTTTTTCTTTTTAATCATTGACTTTCTCTTTTTTAGAAAATAATTATCTCCAACTAAATTATCTCCCTTCTAGTTAATGAATTAATAATATTTAAGAGATCTCTTATATGACAGTCTAATATATAATTTTTTTAATAAATATATATTTTATTTTTTATATTTATTACATAATTTAATTTTTAATTTATAAGAATGATAATATAATAGAAGAAATTCTTATATATTAATGCTAATGTTATAAAAAATGATAATTTATTTAATTTTTTATTTATTTTATATAATTAAAATATTGATATCATTATATATATATATATATATATATATATATATTAAAAAACATAAACTTTATTTAAAAGTTTATATGCTTATTAATTTAAAAAATTTTAGAAATAGTGTAATACCTTAAAAAATAATCACAATCATTTAATTTTGTTGTTTTATTCATGCATGTGCGATCACATCAGCATTGTAGCACTTGATATCGATAAAACTCTAAAGTTAAGCATGCCTAGATAAGCATAGCGTTGTGATGGGTGCCCTCTTGAAAATTTGTATTGTTGCTCATATTTTTTCGTAGCATTTTTTTCTAATGAATAATAGTAAATTTTTATAATAATATAATTTAAAAATAATTATTATCAATTATAGTTTATGATTAAATTTTTGCAAATAATTTTTAAAAATAACTTTCTTATATTGTTGTTAATTTGATATAATAAAAATATGACACATCATATGATATAACAAAATATTAATATTAATTAAGTTATTATAAAGAAAAATAATTTTTATTAATTATAATAAATTAGAATTAATTAAACTTTATAATAGTATATATTTTTTATATATTAAAGTTTTAAATATAGAAATATTATATTATAGGATATTATAAAATAAAATATTATTTTATAAATAGTCAAAAAAATTTTAAATATTTGTAATCTTCTAAAAAAATAATAAACATCAAATAGTTTATATATTTTATTATTATTTAATATTATATATGATTTACCTATTATATATTATCAATTTTATTAATTTAATTATTTATGTTTAACTTTTCTTAAATTATTTCTCTCATTTTTTTATCTTAATATCTCTCAAATTCTCTTACTTTCTCTTCTCTCTTATTATCACTCTCTTAATATCACTCTATTAGTTTTTTCTATATTGTTAATATTCTAATATTTTTCATATCCTCTCTTTCTCCATTATCCTTCTTTACTTTCACATTTCTCTCCTTTTCATTTTTTTATTTTTTTTTATTTTATCTTCTATATGTTTTCACTTTTTTTATTAAATCATCTCTCATCTCTCTTTTTTTTTATTTTTTGCTCTATTTTGCTCTTATAAATCCTTGACTTTCTCTCTCTTATATAATAATTATCTTCACCTTCATTATCATTTTTTTTCCTTATCAATTATCAATATTTAACAAAAGGCTTGTGTTGCATAATTTAATATATAATTTTTATGCTATATATATATATATTATTTATATTTACTAAGTAATTTTTTATTTGAAAGAATGATAATATAATCTTCATATTTTTTTCTCTCACTCCTTTATACATCCTTATTTTATCATTTTTTAAACTTATTTATTTATTCTCTCTATTTTATTTATGTTTTCTTTTTTCTTTTTTCTTTAATAAATCTTCTTTTATTTCTCTCT
This sequence comes from Vanilla planifolia, assembly GCA_023846275.1. Lineage (NCBI taxonomy): Eukaryota > Viridiplantae > Streptophyta > Magnoliopsida > Asparagales > Orchidaceae > Vanilla > Vanilla planifolia. Next base: position 103,739 of record JAIUJO010002295.1, on the reverse strand, counting down.
ATTATTATTTTGCTCTCTATTTTGTTCGTATAAACTAATGATTTTTTCTTTTATAGAATAGTCATCTCTAGTTATATTATCTCTTTTCAGATCATCCATTAATAATCTTCTCTACATAAGCAAGATTAAGATTAGAGTACCAACAAAATCTAGTGCTATAACGCTAAGCCGGTCACATATATATCAAAAACAAAAATAATCATTGTTGTGTGATTTTTTTCATGAAAATAATGAATCATAATTTATTACAATAATAATATTTTATTTATATCAATTTAAAAAATTTATATAAATTTATTTTTTATAACATTGATATTAATGAATATAATTTTCTTTTGTTATGTTATTATTCTTATAATTAATAATTTAAATCACATTAAAACTATAAATAACAAAATATAAGTTTTTCACAAATATAATATGTTGAACTTTAATATACAAGAGATTCCTTAAATTTATCTAATCTATATTATTAAGAAAAGATAATAGAAATAGAGATAAATATTTTAAAAGAGGGAAAAAGAATGCATTGATAAGAATAAAATAAATAGAAAAATAATAATTGCATTTTATATTTATTACAATATATATAAAAATAACTTTGTAATATTATTGTTAATTTAGTATAAAAAGGTATGGCATATCATATGATATAATAAAATATTAACGTTAATTTAGTTTATTATTAAGCAAAATAATTTTATTAATTATAATTAATTAGAATTAATTAATTTTTATAGTTGTATATATTAGTGATACATTAAATTTTTAAATATAGAAAATTATATTATAGAATATTAGTAAATAAGATATTATTTTATAAATAGTAAAAAAAATTTAAAATATTTGTAATATTCTAAAATAATAATAAACAACAAATAGGTTCTATTTTTTATTATTATTAAATATTATATATGATTAACTTATTATATACAATAAATATTATTAGTTTAATTATTTGTGTTTAACTTTTACTTAATTTTTTCTCTCGTTTTTTTCTATTTATCTCGATATCTCTCAAATTCTTCACTTTTCTCTCGCTTAATATCATTCTCTTATTTCTTTCTGTATTCTCAGTATCCTAATTTTTTTCTTATCCTCTCTCTCTCTATTATTTTTTTTATTTTCACATTTCTCTCTTTCATTTTTTATTTATTCTTTCTATCTTTTCTATGTATATTATTTTCTTTATTAAATTGTCTTTCATCTCTCTCTTTTTTTTTTCTCTATTTTGTTTTTGTCAATCCTTTACTTTCTTTCTCTTACATAATAGTTAACTTCACCTTCATTATTTATTTTCTTATGAATTATCAATATTTAAGAAATATCTTATGTTATATAATCTAATATATACTTTTTATGATAAATATATATTATATTATTTATATTTATTAAGTAATTCAATTTTCATTTACAAGAACGATAATATAATTAAAGAAATTCCATAGTATTAATGTCATCGATACAAAAAGAAATAGTTTATTTATCATATATATATAAATTATTAATATTATAATATAGTTTGAGATATATAATAAGCATATAAAATATTTTAGAAGTGTATTTACTAGTTAATCTTCAATCTTTTTAAATACTTTATTATTTTCAAAATAGTAATCATGCAACTATGAAATTTTTTCTTCTGTATGCAGTTATGACCATACCAGCATTATAACACTTGATTCTATTAAAACTCAAAAGTTAAGCATCCTTGGGCTAGCATACTATTTGGATGAGTCAGCTCTTGAGAACTCCTAAAGTTGCACATATTTTTTCGTAACACTACTTTTTATCATGAAAGATAGTTAATTTAAATAAGATATTTCAAGTGAGATTTAGGAAAAGATAGTTGAGTTGTTATGAAAAAAATTTTGATTTACTACAAAATATTTTAAAAACCCTATTTCTAGTAATTTTTAATAAAGTTTAACAAGTATTTCATGTAATTTTTTATAATTTTTCATTTTATTTTGAAAGCATAGTAATTTTTTTAAAGTCATGTAATCGAAAAATAAATAAAATTTAAAAATACACATAATGGATATTTACATAGATTGGCTTATAAAAAATGCTTATGTCAACCCGAAGAAAAAATGAGACAAACACAACACCATATAAGCCTTTCATCAAAAGACGGGTAGGCTAAACCCTAACAAAAAAAGAGACAAACGAGACAGACAACTACTGTCTTTCAATGAAATAAATGGGACATGCAACTAGTTCCTTATAAGAAAATAAAATTTTAAAAAAATAAAAACAGTTAGTGACATAAAATCTAAGTCAATACAATTAAAATCTTATGCTTGATAAAATCATTAAAGAGGCATATATATCTTTATTAAATTAATTAAATACTATAAAAATTAATAATTTAGCTTATTTTAGAAAGAAAAGAATTTTAGAAGTTTGACAAGTGAATAGATAAGCAGCATATGAAAATGATGTTGGAAACGAGCTGTTAAGGGCTTTAATATTTTCTTGGTATCATATAAAAATTTTCTGCTTATTTTTGTAAAAAATCTCCATTTCATATGTAATTTTTAAGGTTTAGTAGAATTACCTAACACCCTATTTCGCCAATAAAATTTTTCAGCTTTTGTAATATTTTATTTAGGAAATAAATAAAAACAAAACTCTCCAACAGCTCAAAATAATGGCCAAAACAGCCGTTGCATAATACCCCATTCGATAAGAACGCTCTGTCACCATTCATTCGTGCAAACTGAGCGATCAGATGGACGCAATCGAATCAGTCCCTTTATATTTATGAAATTGATTGGGTCCATTAGATCAGATTCATGATCTGATGACAAGATTTAACTTAGCAAGTAGGGGAAATACAGACCATGCGATGGCTACTCTGTGAGATTGTACCACTAACTAAATTATCGATTTGAATGATAAAATACAACGATGATCGTTCGATCTTGAAAATGCACGATTGGTTGATGTACATTAATCACAAAATCCTGGAATGCACCGAGTGGATAAGTTCGCATGTTTTGTCTTACATTGTTTGAGTGGGAAATGCTTTGCAGCTTATCAGAAGTTGTGCACGTGTAGTTACAGTTTGTTAACGTGCTTCGTCGATGCTTGCTTTGTTCTTGAATTACTTTCTCGAGCGAGCAGTGGCAGAATGTATTTGTTTGGTTCATATTATGGAGATGTGATGTAATCAAGTATCTGATTTAACATTGCAATATTTACTTTTTATTATGTATGCAACCTTGACCGTTGCAGTTCGCTGTGGCAACCTGTTTTGTTTTAACAATTAGTTTTTATTAAATTATTTTTCTTTCTTATTACATTTTGACATTTTATTATTTTTCTCGTTGTAATAACCCATTGTCATTCTCATATTACAATTTTGTGTCTTCATTCTCTATCTTTTTAATTTTTTTCCTCTCTAGGTCATCTATACTTTCCTATTTTGTGGTTTTTTTAACTTATTTATTTGTTCTCTAAATCTTATTTTTGTTCTCTCTTTTTTTTTTCGATAAATCTTCTCTCATCTCTTTGTATTATTTTTTTTTATCTATTTTTCTCTTATAAATGCATGATTTTCTCTTTTATAGAATAATTATCTATGGCTCTAATATCTCCTTTTAGCTCATTAATTAATAATATTTAACAAATCTCTCGTGTTGTATACTTTAATATATAACATAAATGAAAATAACATTTTTATTTTAAATATTTATTATGTGATTCAATTTTTTAATTTCTAAGAAAAAATTGAAAAAACTTTTATTTAGAGTTGTCTAATTTTTCAAAAATAATAGTGAATATAGTTATTTATTAATTATAACAAGTATAAACCTTATTTAAAAGTATATAGACATGATTATTTAGAAAATTTAAAAAATAGTTCATTACTATTAAAAAAATAATCACACAACTATAATATTTTTTTATTTGTGAGCATGTTCTATTATACCAGCGTTTTAGTATTAGATCTCATTAGAATGTAAAAGTTAAGCTAGTTTGGGGCAGAGTAGTATTATAATCAGTGACCTTTTTAGACATCTGAGTGTTTGCACAATTGTTTTTCATAACATTCATTTTTCCAACGAACGATAATAAATTTTTTTAATGTTATAATGTATTCAAATTAATATAATTGAGAGTTCATAATTTCTATTATAATAATAATTTTTTTGAAAATAAGTTTACAAAATTATTATTAACTTCATATAATAATTAATAAAGGACATCATTTCATATAATAAAATAAATTTTCAATTTAGTGGAAAATTTAGCAAAAACCTTATATCAATCATAATAAATTAAAATTTATTTAGGTTTATAATAACATTTGTATACTATGTATCAAATTTTAAAAATATAGAAATATTGTATTATAGAACATTAGAGATAAAAAATATTAAATTAATAGTCAAATTTTTTTAAATATTAATAATATTCTAAAGTAATAATAAAAATCAAATAGTTTTTATATTTTTCTTATTATTAAATATTATATAAGTTTAATTATTTATATTTTATAAATATTATAAGTTTATTGATAACATTTTAATTTTATTTAATTATTTGTCTCACTTTTTTTTCTCACTTTTTTTCTTTCTCTCAATATCTCTCATATTCTCTCAGCTCTTTTTGTCTCCTATTATTATTCCTTTTCTATCTCTTAATGCTCTATATCTAAAAATTCTTCTTTGCCTCTCTCGTTTCTCTATCAATCATTAATTTCTTATTTCTCATTCTTCCATCTTTTTATTTTTCTCTTTGTTTCCTTTGTGTTCTTCTTTTTATTATCTTTTTTATTAAAAAATCTCTCATCAATCTTTATTATTATTTTTCTTTTTTACTTTAGTTTTTTTCAATTCTTAACATTCTCTCTTAAAAAATAATTATTTTTGTCTCTATTATTTTTTTATGTCCATGAGATAAAAAAATGTATGAAATCTCTCATATTACATTATTTAATATATAACTTAAATGATAATTATATATTTTATTCTTTATCTTTTTAATGTAATTTATTTTTTTATAAGAATGATAATGTATTTAGAGAAAACCTTATATATTAATGTCAAAATTTTCAAAAATAATTGTTTATGTAATTATTTTTTATTCATTTTATGTAAATAAAAAACTGGTATTAGAATATACTCCAAAATATATGATAAGCATAATTTGTTTTAAAAAATGTATGTATTTAATAATTTAGATTATTTTAAAATGATTAATTATCATAACAAAAATAATCACATAAATATGATAATTTTTCTTTTGCATACTTGTGCAACCACACAAACATTATAGCATTAGATCTTATTAGAATTCTAGGGTTAAGATTCTTAGGCAAGAGTACTATTAGGTTGGGTGGTCTCTTGAGAAGTTCTCATGTTGCGCATATTTTTTCATAACATTTTTTAATTAGTGATAATTAATTTTAATTACATGTTAATAAAAAAATAAATAATTAAAAAGATAATTCATGATAATCAATTTAGTAATTAATATTTAATAATAGTTTTACAATATTATTGTATATTTCATATAATTATTATAAATTAGAATTAATTTAAGTTTATAATAGTATATATATGGTGTGTATAATTTTTTAAATAAAGTAATATTATAGTGTAAGAAACAAAAAATCTAAAAATATTTTGGTTAATCTTTAATACTATTTATATTTTTTATTTATATCTTATAGAATAGAAATAACAAATTTGAATAATTATATTATTTATAATTTAATTATATTTTTTTATTTTCATGTACAAATAAATTTATAATAAATTAATATTCAAAAAGTTTTTAATATTTTAATAAAATAATAAATCTTTAATAGTTTTTATACTTTTTAAAAAATGAATATTATATATGATTTATATTTATATTTAATAAATATTATAAGTTTAATTATTAAAATTTAACTTTTATAAATTAATTTTTTTTTTATTATTATTTTAATATCTAAAATATTCTTTCACTTCCTTCTCTCTATATTGTTATTCTATTTATTTGTCTCTTTATTCTCTATATTTTTATATTCTTCTTGGCCTCTCTCTCCTCTATCATTCTCTTTTTATCATTTCTGTCCCTCTTTTATTATTTTATTTATTATCTTTATAACTTTTATATTCTCTCTTATTTTTTCATTTTTATTAAATTATTTATCATCTCTATTATTATTTTCTTCTTTATCTTGCTCTTATCAATCTATAACTTTTTATCTCTTTTAAAATAATTATCTCTATTTCTATTATCTTTTCATATGAACATAAATTATATAAATTTAAGAAATCTCTTGTATATCACAATTTAATATATCAAAGTTTTGAAAAAATTATATTATATTATTCATATTTTAATATAATTTAATTTTATAATTATAAGAATGATAACTTAAGAAAAGAAAATTGTATTGACTAATATCAATGTTATAAAAAATATTTTACGTAAATTTTTTACTTGATATAAATAAAATATTATTTTTATGGTATATTATGATTCATTATTTTTAAGACAAAAATCACACAATATTGATTATTTTTCTTTTTTTATGCAAATGTGAATATATTAGCATTATAGCACTAGATCTCATCAATACTCTATAGTTAATCTTAGTTGGGGTAGAGAAGTTTTATGATGGGTGACCTCTTGAGAGTATTGTTACACTAATTTTTTTGTAGTATTTATTTTTTAGTTAATGATAATTTATTATTGAAACATGTTAATTTTAAAAAATTATATGATTATAAATTATAATTTATAAATACCATTTTTGTGATTAATTTTTAATTAAGTCTTTATAATATTTTTACCAATTTTATGCAAAAATAAATATGACTCATCATATGATATAATACAATAATAACTTTAACATAGTTTAATATTGAGAAAAATAACTTTTTAAACCTATAATAAATTTTAGTTAAATTTTATTTATAATAGTATATATATGTTGTGTTTAAATTTTAACATATACAAATATTATTTTACAAAATAATAAAATCTAAAATTAAATAATTAGTGTTCAATATTATTTATTTTTAATAACTATAGTACATCATAAAAAGATAGTTAATTGAATAAATGGCCAAAAGTTTCTGTAAATATTTGTAATATTCTAAAATAATAATAGAATTAAGATGGTTTCTATATTTTTTTATTGTTAAATATTATATATGATTAATTTATAATATTTAATATATATTATAAGATTAATTATTAAGGTTTTACTTTTTTTTATTTTTTTCTCTATTTGTTTTCTTTATCTTAACATTTCTAAAATTCATGCACTTCCTTCTCTTACCAATTATCATTCTATTATTTGTCTATTCATTTTTTTATATCCTTATTTTTATTTTTTTTTCTCTCTTTATTATTTATCTCTTTTTCTCATTTTCTTTAACTTTTTTTATTTATTTTCTCTATCTCTTCTAAGTTCTCTTCTTTCTTTTTCTTATTATTAAATCATCTCTAATCTCTCTCTATTATTATTTTTCTATTGTATCTTAATTAAATGAATTAAATTCTACTAAAATTAATAATTTAGTTTATTTGATAAAAAAAAGAATTTAAGATGCTTGACGAGAGAATAAATAAATAGAGTATGAAAACGACGATGGAGACGAGCTGCTACCGGCTTCAATATTTTATTGGCATCATATAAATTTTTTTATTATTTTTGTACAAAATCTCCTATTTATATATAATTTGTAATGTCCAATAGAATTACATAACACCAAATTTTTCAATTAGAATTTTTGCAGCTTTTTGCAATATTTTTATTTATTAAATTAAAAAAACTCTCCAACAGCCCAAAATAACTGCTAAAATAGCCGTTGTGCAGTACCCCATTCGATCAGAATGGTCCACAACTATTTGATCGCACAAATTAATCAATCAAACGAATGAAATCGAATTTGCACCTTCATATATATGAAATTGATCGGGTTCATTAGATTAGACTCGTGATTTGACGAGAGGATTTTACTTGGCAAGCGGAGAAAATACAGAACATGCGATAGCGATTCAGTGCGGTTGGACAGCTAATAGAATTACCAGTTTGAATGATAAAAAATGGTGGTGGTCGTTTGATCCCGAAAATGCACGATTAGATGGTGTTCGTTAATCCCACAACTTTTGAATTTGTCGTGTAGATAAGTTTGCATGTTTTGTCCCACATTGTTTGTACGTGTAATGCTTTGCAACTTGGAGGAATTTATCCCAACACAATTACTGTTTATTATCGTGGTTCGCCAATTCTTGCTATGTTTTGGAATTGCTTTCCCGAGCGAGGAGTGATGAAATGCATTTGTTTGGTTTGAATTACGGAGATGCGATGCAATCAGGCATCTAATTTAACATTGGAATATTTACGTTTTATTATGTACGCCACCTCAAATCATTGTGATTTATTGCATCAACCAGTACGGTTAATTTTATTAAATTCTTTTTCTCACTTGTTATATTTTGACGTTTTATTATTTTTCTTGTTGCAACAACCCATTGCAATTCTCATATTATTATTTTTTTATTTGTGTCTTCATTCTCTATCTCTTTATATTTTTTTCCTCTCTCACTCATTGATATTTTCTTATTGTCATTTTTTTAATTTTGTTTATTTATTCTCTCTATCTTTTTTATGCTCTCTCTTTTCTTTTTTTTATAATAATTCTTCTGTCATCTTTCTCTATTATTATTTTTCTATCTATTTTTTTTATTATAAATCAAAGATTTTCTCTTTTACAAAATAATCATATGTGGCTCTATTATCTGTTTTCAGCCAATCTATTAATAATATTTAAAAAATCTCTCATGTTGAATAGTTTGATATAAAATTTATATGAAAAATACATATATTATTTTAAATATTTATTATGTAATTTAATTATTTGATTTATAAAAGAAAAACATAATTGAAAAAAATTATTTAAAATTATCTAATTTTTCAAAAATAATAGTTAATATAGTTATTTATTAATTATATTTAAATAAAATAATTATATTATAATATATTATGACATATATAATAAGTATAAACCTTATTTAAAAGTATGTAGGTTTAATAATTTAAGAAATTTTAAAAATGGTTCATTACCATAAAAAACATAATAACACAATTATGATATTTTTTCATTTCTAAGAATGTTTGACTAGATCAACATTTTAGCATTAGATCTTGTTAGAACTCAAAAGTTAAGCATGCTTGGGAGAGAGTAGTATTATGATTGGTGACCTTTTTAGACATCCAAAAGTTACACACATTTTTTTATGACATTCCTTTTTCTAATGAATGACAATAAATTTTTATAATATTATAATGTATGCAAAGTAATATAAATGACAGTTCATAATTACTATTATAACAATAATTCAATTGAAAATAACCTTATAAAATTATTATAAAATTTATATAATAATAAATATATGACATAATTTCATTAATAAAATAATATTTCAATTTAGTTAAAATTTTAGCAAAATAACTCATATAAGTTACAATAAATTAAAATTTATTTAGTTTTATTATAACATATATATGCTATGTATCTAATTTTTAAAATATAGAAATATTATATTATAGGATATTAGAGAAAAAAATTTAAATTAATAGACAATGTTTTTGAATATTAATAATATTTTGAAGTAATAATAAACATCAAATAGTTTTTATATTTTTCTTATTATTAAATATTATATAAGATAAAAATTTTATTTTTTATAAATATTATAAGTTTATTAATAACATTTTAATTTTATTTAACTATTTATCTCACTTTTTCTTTCTCTCAATATCTCTCATATTTTCTTACCTTTTTCTCTCTCCTATTATCATTCCCTCTACATCCTAATATTTTTCATCTCTCTCTTTCATCTATCAATTATTAATTTCTTATTGATCTTTCTTCCATCTTTCTATTTTTCTTTCTATCTACTATGTATTCTACTTTTGATTATCTTTTTTGTTAAATAATCTCTCATCAATCTTAATTATTATTTTTTTATTTTACTCTTCAATTCATAACTTTCTCTCTTAAAAAACAGATATTTATGTCCAACATATTCTCTCACTTACTTCCCTCTGTTATTGTTATTCTAATTATTTGTATCTTTATTCTCTACATTTCTATATTCTTCCTAGCCTTTCTTTCTCCCTTATCATTCTCTTTTTCTCATTTCTCTCACTCTTTTATTATTTTATTTGTTATTTCTATTACTTTTATGTTCTCTAGTATCTTTTCTTCTTAATTAAAATGTTTATCAACTCTATTATTTTTTTCTACTTTATTTTGCTCTTATTAATCTATAACCTTTTTCTCTTTTAAAATAATGATCTTTATTTCTATTATTTTTTTTCTAAAGAATATAGATTAAATAAACTTAAGAAATCTCTTGTATATCATAGTTTAATACACTATATTTGTAAAAAAAATATTTTTTATTATTTATATTTTTAATGTAATTTAATTTTTTGTTATAAAAATGATAACATAAGAAAAAAATAGTATTGAATGTTTTATAGTGTTATAAAGAAATAGTTTATGTAAATTTTTTTATTTGATATAAATAAAATATTATAATTATAATACATTATGATTCGTTACTTTTAAGACAAAAATCATAAAATAATGATTATTTTTTTTATACATATGTGAAGACCTTAGCATTATAGCACCATATATCATTGGTACTCCAATGTTAAACTTACATTAGGGAGAGAAGTTTTTGGATGGGTGACCTCTTGAGAGAATTGTTATAGATATTTTTTTAAAGTATTTATTTTTTTAATGAATGATAATTGATTGTTTAAACATGTTAATTTTGAAAAATTATATAATTATAAATCATTGTTTATAAATATAATTTTTGTAATTAATTTTTAATAAAGTATTTATAACATTTTTATCAATTTTATGTAAAAATAAATATGACTCATCATATGATATAATAAAATGATAAATTTAACATAGTTTAATATTGAGAAAAATAACTTACAAAACATATAATAAATTTGAATTAATTTTTTTTTATAATAGTATATATATGTTGTGTTTAAATTTTAACATGTACTAACATTATGTTACAAAATAATAAAATCTAAAATTAAATAATTAGTGCTAAATGTTATTTATTTTTAATAACTATACTACATCATCAAAAGATAATTAATTAGAATAAATTTAATTAAAAAGATAATTTTTCTATAAATATTTGTTATATTACAAAATTATAATAAACATAATATAGTTTCTATATTTTTTTTATTATTAAGTATTAAATATGGTTAACTTTCAATATTTAATAAATATTGTAAGCTTCATTATTAAGGTTTTACTTTTATTTAATTTTTTCTCTCGTTTTTTTCTTTATTTTAATATCTCTAAAATTCATGCATTTTTTCTCTCACCTATTATAATTTTTTATTTATTTATTCATTTTTTATCTTCTTATTTTCTTATTTGTCTCTTTCTTTTTATTATTCATCTCTTTTTTCTTATTTTTCTCTTTTTAACGTTTTATTTATTCTCTCTATCTCTTCTAAGTTCTCTCATTTCTTTTCCTTATCGTTAAATCATCTCTCATCTCTCTCTATTATTATTTTTCTATATATTTTTGTCTTTTTAATCATTATCTTTTTCACTTTTATAAAATAATTATCTCTATCTTAATTATATCTATTCCAACTAATCAATTTATAATATTTAAAAGATCTCTTATGTGGCATAGTCTATCATTGTTTTGATAAATACATATATTTTATTACTTATATTTATTACATAATTTAATTTTATATTTATAAGACTGATAATATATTGAATTTTTTATAGTATTATAAAGAAATAGTTTATGTAAATTTTTTTATTTGATATAAATAAAATATTATAATTATAATACATTATGATTCGTTACTTTAAGACAAAAATCATAAAATAATGATTATTTTTTTTATACATATGTGAGGGCCTTAGCATTATAGCACTATATATCATTGGTAGTCCAATATTAAATTACATTAGGGAGAGAAGTTTTTGGATGGGTGACCTCTTTAGAGAATTATTATACATATTTTTTTAAAGTATTTATTTTTTTAATGAATGATAATTGATTGTTTAAACATGTTAATTTTGAAAAATTATATAATTACAAATTATAGTTTATAAATACCATTTTTGTAATTAATTTTTAATAAGTATTTATAACGTTTTTATCAATTTTATGTAAAAATAAATATGACTTATCATATGATATAATAAAATGATAAATTTAACATAGTTTAATATTGGGAAAAATAATTTACAAAACATATAATAAATTTGAATTAGTTTTTTTTATAATAGTATATATATGTTATGTTTAAATTTTAACATTTACTAATATTATGTTACAAAATAATAAAATTTAAAATTAAATAATTAGTACTAAATATTATTTATTTTTAATAACTATACTACATCATAAAAAAATAATTAATTAGAACAATTTTAATTAAAAATATAATTTTTCTATAAATATTTGTAATATTACAAAATTATAATAGACCTAAGATAGTTTCTATATTTTTTTTATTATTAAGTATTAAATATGGTTAACTTTCAATATTTAATAAATATTGTAAGCTTCATTATTAAGGTTTTACTTTTATTTAATTTTTTCACTCGTTTTTTCTTTATTTTAATATCTCTAAAATTCATGCATTTTTTCTCTCACCTATTATAATTATTTATTTATTTATTCATTTTTTAACTTCTTATTTTCTTATTTGTATCTTTCTTTTTATTATTCATCTCTTTTTTCTTATTTTTCTCTTTTTAATGTTTTTTTTATTCTCTCTATCTCTTCTAAGTTCTCTCATTTCTTTTCTTTATCGTTAAATCATCTCTCATCTCTCTCTGTTATTATTTTCTATCTATTTTTGTCTTTCTAATCATTATTTTTTCCACTTTTATAAAATAATTATCTTTATCTTAATTATATATATTCCAACTAATCAATTTATAATATTTAAAAAATCTCTTATGTGGCATTGTCTATCATTGTTTTGATAAATACATATATTTTATTATTTATATTTATTACATAATTTAATTTTATATTTATATGACTGATAATATAATGAAAAAAACTCTTATCTATTAATGTTAATGTTATAAAAAATTATAGTTTATGCAATTATTTATTTTTTTTATATAATTAAAAAATTGATATCATAAAATATTATATTATATATAAAAAACTTGAACTTTATTTAAAAATTTATATGCTTAATAAATCAAAAAAGTTTAGAAATAGTGTAATACCTTAGAACAAAATAATCACAATCCTCTAATGTTATGTGTTTTGCATACATGTGCAATCACAACAGCATTATAGCACTCAATATGGATAGAACTCGAAAGTTAAGCATGCTAAGACAAGCATAGTGTTGGGATGGGTGACATCTTGAAAACTTTTATTATTGTACATATTTTTTCATAGTATTTTTTTTCTAATAAATGATAACAAATTTTTATAAAAATATAATTTAAAAATGTTGTTATAAATGGTAGTTTATATATAATTTTTTGTAAATAATTTTTAAAAATAACTTCATAGTATTATTATTAATTTATTATAATAAAAAATATGCCACATTATATTATATAATAAAATATTAACATTAATTTAGTTTATTATTAAGCAAGAAAATTATTAATTTTAACAAATTAAAATAAATTAAATTTTATAGTAGTATATATTTATTATTTGTTTTAATTTTTAAATATAGAAATATTATATTATAGAATATTTGTAAATAAAATATTAATAACATTCTAAAAGAATAATAAACAGCAAACAGGTTATATATTATATTGTTATTAAATATTATATATGATTTACTTATTATATAGTATAAATATTATAAGTTTAATTATTTATGTTTAACTTTTACTTAAATATTTCTTTTAATTTTTTCTATTTATCTCAATATCTCTCAAATTCTCTCACTTTTTCTTCTCTCTCATTATCATTCTCTTATTTTTCTCTATATTCTTAATATCTTAGATTTTTTTATCCTCTCCTTCTCTCTATTATTCTTTTTTACTTGCACATTTCTCTATCTTACATTTTTTATTTATTCTTTCTATCTTTTTTATGTGTATTTTTCCTTTTATAAATTGTCTCTCACCTCTCTCTATTTTTATTTTCCTCTCTATTTTGTTCTTATTAATCATTAACTTTCTCTCTCTTACATAATAGTTATCTTCACCTTATTATTTTTCCTTATCAATTATCAATATTTGAGAAATATCTTATGTTACATAATCTAATATATACTCTTTATGATTAATATATATTATATTATTTATATTTATAAAGTAATTTAATTTTTTATTTACAAAAATAATAATTAATTAAAGAAATTCCATAGTATTAATGTCATCGATATAAAAAGAAAAAAATTATTTAATTTTTTATTTATCCTATATAAATAAATTATTAATGTTATAATATAGTTTGACATATATAATAAGCATATAAATTATTTTAGAAGTGTATTTACTGGTTAACTTTGAAACATTTTAAATGCTTCATTATTTTCAAAACAAATCACACAACTATGAATTTTTTGTCTTTTACATATAGTTGTAACTGTACGAGCATTATAACACTTGATTCTGTTAAAACTCAAACGTTAAGCATGCTTGGCATATAGTATTATTGGGATGGGTCACCTCTTGAGAGGTCCTCAAGTTGTACATATGTTTTCATAACACTCATTTTTTTATTGAAAAATAATTAATTTAAATAAGATATTTCAAGTGAGATTCAACAAGAGAGGGTGAATTGCTATCAATAAAATTTATATTTTTTACAAAATATTTTAAAAACTATTTTTAATAATTTTGAATAAAATTTAATAAGTATTCAATCTATTTTTTTTATAATTTTTCAATTTATTTTAAAAACATATTAATTTTTTTAAGGTCATGTAATTGAAAAATATAAAAAAGTTAAAAAATATACACAATTGATATTTACTTGAATTGGCCAAAAATAAAAGTTTTTGTCCACCCAAAGAAAAAAACGACACAAACACAACACAATATAAGCCTTTTGTCAAAAGATGAGTAGGCTAAACCCTCATAACAAAAATAGAAATGAGATAAACAACTACGATTTTACAATGAAATAAATGAGACTTGCTACTAGTACCTTACAATAAAATAAAATTAAAAGAAAACAAAAACATTTAGCAACATAAAATCTAAGTCAATACAACAAAAATACTATTCTTGATAAAATCATTAAAGAGACATATGTATCTTAATTAAAAGAATTAAATACTAAAAAAATTAATAATTTAGCTTATTTGAGAAAGAAAAGAATTTTAGAAGTTTGAATGGATAAGCAACGTATGAAAATGATGATGGAAACGAGATGATAACGAATTTAATATTTTCTTGGCATCATAAAAAAAATTTCTTCTTATTTTCATACAAAATCTCCTATTTATATGCAATTTATAACGTCCAATTTAATTACCCAACACAAAATTTATCCAATAGAATTTTTGCAGCTTTTACAATATGTTATAAAAAGGATATAAATAAAGAAAACTCTCCTACAGCACAAAAATAATAGCTAAAATAGCCGTTGCACAGTACCCCGTTCGATCGGAACACTCCACTACCTTTCAATCGTGGAAATTGAGCAATCGAATCAGAGCCTTTATATATATGAAATTGTTCAGGTTCATTAGATCAGACTAACGATCTGATGACAGAATTACTGGTTTTAATTATAAAATACTACGGTGATCATTCGATCCTAAAAATGCATGATTGGATGGTGTACATTAATCCCTCAATTCTGGAATTTGTTATATAGATAAGTTCGTATGTTTCGTCCCACATTGTTCGAATGCATAATGATTTGCTGCTTAGAGGAATTTATGCAAACACAATTACTGTTTGTAATTGTGGTTCGCCAATGCTTGTTGTGCTCTAAAATTGCTTTCCCAACTGTGCATCGACAAAATGGAATCAGGTATTCGATTTAACATTGGAATATTTACGTTTTATTATGTACGCAACCTCGAACCATTGCAGTTCACTGTAGCAACCCATTATGCTTTGACGGATAGTTTTTTTTAAATTGTTTTTCTCATTATTTATATTTTGTCATTTTATTTTTTTTCTTGATGTAACAACTTGTTGCCATTCTCATATTATTATTTTTTATTTGTGTCTTCATTCTCTGTCTTTATATTTTTTTACTCTCTCATGCATCTATACTTTCCTATTTTGTCATTTTTTAAACTTATTTATTTTTTCTCCCTATCTTATTTATGCTCTCTCTTTTCTTCTTTTCTACAGTAAATCTTCTCTTATCTCTCTCTATTATTATTTTCTAATTTATTTTTCTCTTATAAATCTATGATTTTCTCTTTTATAGAATAATCATCTATAGCTCTATTATCCCCTTTCTGCCAATCAATTAATAATATTTAAAAAATTTCTCGTGTTGAATAGTTTAATATAATATATATATATATATATATATATATATATGAGAAATACATATTTTGTTTTAAATATTTTTTACGTAATATAATTATTTAATTTATAAGAGAACATAATTGAAAATATTTATTTAGAATTGTCTAATTTTTCAAAAATAATAGTTAATATAGTTATTTATTAATTATATTTAAATAAAATAATTATATTATAATATATTATCACATATATGGTAAGCATAAACCTTATTTAAAAGTGTATAAGCTTGATAATTTAGGAAATTTTAAAAATGGTTCATTACCATAAAAAAATAATCACATAAATATGATATTTTTTTCATTTGTGAGCATGTTTGACCAGACTGGCATTTTAGATTTAGATCTCGTTAGAACTCAAAAAGTTAAGCATGCTTGGGGGAGAGTAGTATTATGATTTATGACCTTTTTAGACATCTGATAGTAGCACACATTTTTTTCATAATACTCATTTTTCTCATGAAAGATAATTAATTTAAATAAGATATTTCAAGTGAGGTTCAGCAAGAGAGGGTTGAATTGTTATCAATAAAATTTTGATTTATTACAAAATATTTTAAAAAAACTATTTTTAATAATTGTGAATAAAGTTTAATATGCATTTAATGTGATTTTCTATAAATATTCAATTTATTTTAAAAACATATTATGTTTTTAAAAGTTATGTAATTGAAAAATATAAAAAAGTTTAAAAAATGTACACAATCGATATTTATATGAACAGGCCAAAAATAGAAGTTTTTGTCCACCCCATGAAAAAACTACACAAACACGACACAATATAAGCCTTTTGTCAAAAGACGGTGAGGCTAAACTCTCACAACAAAAAAATAAATGAGATAAATAACTACAGCCTTACAATGAAATAAATGAGACATGCTACTAGAGCCTTACAACAAAATAAAAATAAAAAAAATACAAAAACATTAGCGACATAAAATGTATGTCAATACAACAAAAATACTATTCTTGATAAAATCATTAAAGAGGCATATGTATCTTAATTAAATGAATTAAATACTAAAAAAATTAATAATTTAGCTTAATTAAATTTAAGCCTTTTCTTCTTATTTTTATACAAAATCTCCTATTTATATGCAATTTATAACATCCAATTTAATTACCTAACACATAATTTAGCCAACAGAATTTTCATTGCTTTTACTATATTTTATTTAGGATATAAATAAAAAAACTCTCTAACAGCCCAAAAAATGGCTAAAATAGTCGTTGCACAGTACCCCATTCGATCGAAATGCTCTGCTACCTTTCGATCGTGCAAATTGAGCAATTGGACAGACACAATCGAATCGGAATTTGGGAACACGCCGTGTAAATAAGTTGGAATGTTTTATCCCACATTGTTCGAAAGCATAATGCTTTGAAGCTTAGAAGAATTTGTGCAAATGCAGTTACTGTTTGTTAACGGGTTCGCCAGTGCTTGTTGTGTTCTGGAATTGCTTTCCCTAAAGGGTAGCGATGAAATGCATTTGTTTTATATGAATTATGCAGATGTGACGCAATTAGATATCCCAATTAACATTGGAATATTTACGTTTTATTATTTACGTAACCTCGAATCATTGCGATGAGCTGTAGCAACCCGTTATGTTTTGACGGTTAGTTTTTATTAAGTTATTTTTCTCACTTTTTATATTTTGATGTTTTGTTATTTTTCTCATTGTAACAACCCATTGCCATTTTAATATTATTATTTTATTTATTTGTGTCATCGTTCTCTATCTCCTTATATTTTTTTCCTCTCTCATGCATTTATACTTTACATTTTTGTTATTTTTTTAACTTATTTATTTATTCTCGCTATCTTATTTATGCACACTCTTTTTCTTCTGTAATAAATCTTTTCTCATCTCGCTCTATTATTATTTTCCCATCCATTTTGCTCTTATAAATCCATGATTTTCTCTTTTACAGAATAATCATCTATGACTCAATATCTCTTTTCAGCCAATCAATTAATAATATTTAATAAATCTCTCATGTTGAATAGTTTAATATATAATATATAAGAAAAGTAAATATTTTATTTTAAATATTTATTACATTATTTATTTATTTAATTTATTTTAAAAAACATAACTGAAAAAAAAATATTTAGAATTATCTATGTTTTCAAATATAATAGTTAATATAGTTATTTTTTTTAATTATATTTAAATAAAATAATTATATCATAAAATATTATGACATATATAACAAGCATAAATCTTATTTAAAAGTGTATAAGCTTAATAATTTAGATAATTTTAAAAATGGTTCATTACGATAAAATAATAATAGCTTGATTATGATATTTTTTTCATTTGTGAGCATGTTCGATTAGACCAGCATTTTAGCATTAGATCTCGTTAGAACTCAAAAGTTAAGCAGGCTTGGGGGAGAGTAGTATTAAGATTGGTGACCTTTTTAAACATTCGAGGGTTGCACACATTTTTCCATAACAACCTTTTTCTAATGAACAACAATAAATTTTTATAATATTATAATGTACAAAAAAATATAAATGATAGTTCATAATTACTATTATAACAATAATTCTTTTAAAAATAACTTATTAATATTATTCTAAAGTAATAATAAACATCAAATAGTTTTATATTTTTTTATTATTAAATATTATATAAGGTTAACTATTTATATTTTATAAATATTAGAAGTTTCTTAATAATATTTTACTTTTATTTAACTATTTCTCTCACTTTTTTCTCTCAATATCACTTATATTCTCCGACTTCTTTCTCTCTTCTATTATCATTATCTTTTTGTCTATTAATGCTCTATAATTCTTGGTCTCTTTCTTCCTTTATCAACCATTAATTTCTTATTTCTCTTTCTTTCAACTTTTTATTTTTTTCTTTCTATCTTCTCTCTGTTATGCTTTTTATTATCTTTTTTTAAATAATGTCTCATTAATCTTTATTATAAATTTTTTTATTTTACTTTTTTCAATTCATAAATTTCTTTCTCTTAAAAAATAATTATTTATGTCTCCATTATCTTTTTCTATGTCAATGAATTAAAAAAATAAATGAAATCTGTCATATTATATTATTTAATATATAACATTAATGATAATTATATGTTTTATTATTTATATTTTTTATTTAATTTAATTTTTTTATAAGAATGGTAAATATTGAGAGAACCTTATATATTAATGTCAAAAGTTTCAAAAATAATTGTTTATGTAATTATGTTTTATTCATTTTATATAAATAAAATATTGATATTAGAATATATTCACACATATATGATAAGTATATTTTTTAATATATATATCTATGTATTTAATAATTCAGATTATTTTTAAAATGATTAATCATCATAACAACAGTAATCACATAACTATGAAAATTTTTCTTTTGCATGCTTGTGCGACCACACAAATATTATAGCATCAGATGTAATTAGAACTCCAATGATAAGATTCTTTGGTAGGAGTATAGTTGGCATGGGTGGCCTCTTAAAAAGTTCTTATGTGTGCATAATTTTTTGTAGCATTTTTTTAACGCGTGATAATTAATTTTAATAACATGTTAATATAAAAAATTAAAGAATTAAAAAGATAGTTTATAATTATCATTTTAGTAGTTAATATCTAATATAAAATTTATAATATTATTATATATTTTATTTAATTATTATAAATTAAAATTAATTTAAGTTTATCATAGTATTTATGATGCATATAGATTTTTTAAGTTTATCATAGTATTTATGTTTGTTATCTATATTATATAGAATAAATAAAATATATTTGATTAATTATAATATTTATTATTTAATTAAGTTTCTTATTTTTAAGTATAAATAAATTTATATAAATTAATAGTTAAAAACTTTTTAATATTCTAATAAAATAATAAACCTTCAATAGTTTTTACATTTTTAAATAAATAAAAATTATATATGATTTATATTTTATATTCAATAAATATTATAAGTTTAATTATTAAAGTTAACATTTTTTAAATTATTTTTAAAATTTTTTCTATTTATCTTAATGTCCAATATATTCTCTCACTTACTTTCCTCTGTTGTTATTATTTTATTTATTTATCTTTTTATTTTTTATATTCTTATAGTCTTTTGGTCTCTCTCTCTTCTATCACTCTCTTTTTGTCATTTCTCTTTCTTTTATTAATTTATTTATTTTCTCTATCACTTTTATGTTTTTTCTTATCTTTTTCTCTTTATTAAATTGTTTATCATCTCTATTATTATTTTTTTCTGTATCTTACTCTTATTAATCTATAACTTTTTCTCTCTTTTAAAATAATTATCTCTATTTTTGCTATCTTTTGCTAAGAACATAGATTAAATAAATTTAAGAAAACTCTTATATATCATAGTTTAATATATTATATTTTTAAAAACTTATATTTTATTATTTATATTTTTAATGTAATTTAATTTTTTAATTATGGAAATGATGACCTAAGAAAACAAATTGTATTGATTATTTTGTAGTGTTATAAAAATAGTTTGTCATTTTTTTTATTTGATATAAATAAAATATTATTATTGTAATACATTATGATTCATTATTTTTAAGACAAAAATTACACAACAATGATTATTATACCTATTTTTTTAAAGTATTTAATTTTTTAATTAATGATAATTGATTATTTAAACATGTTAATTTTAAAAAATATATGATTATAAATTCCACTTTCTAAATACCATTTTTGTAATTAATTTTTAATAAAGTCTTTATAAAATTTTTATCAATTTTATGTAAAAATAAATATGACTTATTATATGATATAATAAAATGATAATTTTATTATATCATAATATTGAGAAAAATAACTTATAAAACATATAATAAATTTGACTTAACTTTTATTTGTAATATTATATATATGTTGTGTTTAAAGTTTAGCATATACTAACATTATGTTATAAAATAATAAAATGTAAAATTAAATAATTATTGTTAAATATTATTTTTTTAATAACTATATTACATCATAAAAAGATTATTAATTAGAATAATTATAATATTTATTATTTAATTAATTTTATAAATTTAAGTGTGACAAAAAATATTAAATAAATTGTCGAAATTTTCTTTAAATATTTTAAATATTTTAAAATAATAATATAACTAAGATAGTTTCTATATTTTTTATTATTAAATATTATATATGATTAATTTGTAAATTTTAATAAATATAATAAGCTTGATTATTAATGTTTAACTTTTATTTAATTTTTTCTCTCATTTAGTTTTTTTATTTTAATATCGCTAAAATTCATGCACTTTTTTCACTCACCTATTATCATTTCTTATTTGTCTATTTATTTTTTATGTTCTTATTTTCTTATTTGTATCTATCATTTTATTATTCATCTCTTTTTTCTCATTTTTCTCTCTTTAATATTTTTATTTATTCTCTTTATCTCTTTTAAGTTCTCTCTTTTATTTTCCTTATCGTTAAATCATCCCTCAATTCTCTATATTATTATTTTTCTATTTTTTTTTTATCTTTTTAATCATTATCTTTCTCACCTTCACAAAATAATTATCTCTATCTCAATTATATCTATTCTAGTTAATCAATTAATAATATTTTAGAGATCTCTTATGTGGCATAGTCTATCATTGTTTTGATAAATATATATAATTTACTATTTATGTTTATTACATAATTTAATTTTATATTTATAAGAATGATAATATAATTAAAAATATTCTTATCTATTAATGTTAATGTTATAAAAAATGATAGTTTAGGAAATTATTTATTTATTTTATATAATTAAAAAATTGATATCATAATTTATTTTATTATTTATATAAAAAACATAAACTTTATTGAAAAGTTTATATACTTAATAATTTAGAAAGTTTTAGATATAGTGCGATACCTTAGAAAAAAATAATCACAATCCTCTAATGTTGTGTGTTTTGCATGCATGTGCGATCACAACAACAGTATAGCACTCGATATCGACAGAACTCCAAAGTTAATTTTTTATAAATAATTTTTAGAAATACCTTTGTAATATTATTGTTAATTTATTATATTAAAAAATATGGCACATCATATGATATAATAAAAGAATAACTTTAATTTAGTTTATTATTAAGAAAAAAACTATTAATTAAAATAAATTAGAATTAATTAATTTTTATAGTTGTATATATTTGTTATTTGTTTGATTTTGAAATATAGATATATTATATTATAGAATATTATTAAATAAACTATTATTTCATAAATAGCTAAAAAATTTTAAAATATTTATAATATTCTAAAATAATAACAAAAATCAAATAGGTTTTATATTATATTATTATTAAATATTATATATGAAAAACTTATTATATACTATAAATATTACAAGTTTAATTATTTATTTTTAACTTTTACTTAATTATTTCTTTGATTTTTTTCTATTTATCTCAATATCTCTCAAATTTTCTCACTTTCTCATATCTTCTATTATCATTCTCTTTTTTTTTTTTTTTTTTTCTATATTCTTAATATCCTAATATTTTTCTTATCTTCTCTTTCTCACCACTATGTTTTTTACTTTCACATTTCGCTCTTTTTCATTTTTTATTTACTCTTTCTATCTTTTCTATGTATTTTTTTTATTAAATTATCTCTCATTTCTCTTTATTTTTATTTTCCTCTCTATTTTGCTCTTATCAATCCATGACTTTCTCTCTCTTACATAATAGTTATCTTCTCCTTCATTATTTTTTTCTTATCAATTATCAATATTTTGAGAAATGTCTTGCATTGCATAATCTAATATATACTTTTTATGATGAATATATATTATATTATTTATATTTAAAAATTAATTTAATTTTTTATTTGTAAGAAAAATAATATAATTAAAGAAATTTCATAGTATTAATGTCACCGTTACCAAAGGTTATAATTTATTTAATTTTTTTTTATCTTATACAAAAAAATATCAAAATAATAATATAGTTTAACATATATAATAAGCATATAAAATATTTTAGAAGTACATTTACTGATTAGTTTTTAAACTTTTTAAATGCTTCATTATTTTCAAAACAATAATCAAGAACTATGAATTTTTTTTTGCATGCAGTTGTGACCACACCAACTTTGTAACACTTAATTCCATTAAAACACAAAAATTAAGCATGGTTGGGCTTGAGGATTATTCGGCTAGGTCACCTCTTGAGAAGCCCTCATGTTGTACATATTTTTTCATAACACAACTTTTCTGATAAAAAAAAATTAATTTTATAAGATATTTCAAGTGAGGTTCAACAAGATAGGGTTTAATTGCTATGAATAAAATTTTGATTTATTACAAAATATTTTAAAAAACTATCTTTAGTAATTTTTAATAAGTATTTAATGTGTTTTCTATTATTTTTCATTATATTTGAAAAACATATTAAGCTTTTTAAAATTCATGTAACTGAAAAATAAAAAATTGCAAAAAATGTACACAATCAATATTTACTTGGATCAACTTATAAAAAAGTTTATGTTCACCCCAAAAAAAACTGAGACATACACAGCACAATATAAACTTTTCGACGAAAAATGGATAGGCTAAACTTGCACAACAAAGAGACAAATGTGATAGACAACCGTGGTCTTATAATTAAATAAAGGGGCATGCTACTAGTGGCTTACAACAAAATAAAATTGAAAAAAAGAACACCTGACATGAAAATATAAATAATTTCAACCAAAATCCTATGCTTGATAAAATCATTAAAGAGGAACAACTATCTAAATTAATTGAATTAAATACTACAAAAATAAAAAAATTATCTTATTTGAGAAAGAAAAGAATTTTAGAAGTTTGACAGGTGAATAAACAAGCAACGTACGAAAATGACCAAGCAAACAAGCTGGTAACGGCTTTAATATTTTCTTTGCATCATATAGAATTTTTTTCTTATTTTCATATAAAATCTCCTATTTATATGCAATTTGTAATGTCCAAGAGAATTTCCTAACACCCAATTTAGTTATTAGAATTTTTGCAACTTTTGCAATATTTTTTTAGGAAATAAATAAAGAAAACATTCCGATGGCACGAAATAATGGCTATAATAGCCATTGCGCAGTACCCAGTTCGATCAAAATGTTCGCCATCATTCAAACGTGCAAAATGAGCAATCACACCGATGCAATCGAATTGACGCCATTATATATATGAAATTGA
Source organism: Vanilla planifolia (assembly GCA_023846275.1). Classification (NCBI taxonomy): domain Eukaryota; kingdom Viridiplantae; phylum Streptophyta; class Magnoliopsida; order Asparagales; family Orchidaceae; genus Vanilla; species Vanilla planifolia. Next base: position 79,018 of record JAIUJO010002295.1, on the reverse strand, counting down.
TTGGGTCCGTTACATCAGGCTCGTCAGCTTACGACAGGATATAACTTGGCAAGCGGAGAAAATACAGACCGTACGATGGTGACTATGTGTGATCAAATAGCTAACAGAATTACCATTTTGAACGATAAAATATGACGGTGATCGTTCGATCCCAAAAATGCGCAATCAGATGGTGTACATTAATCCCATAATTCTGGAATTCACCGTGTGGATAAGTTCATGTGTTTTGTCTCACATTATTTGAATGAATAATCTTTTCGTTCTTATAGGAAGTAGTGCAAATGTAGTTACTATTTGTTAACGTGGTTCGCCGATGCTTGCTGTGTTCTGGAATTGCTTTCTTGAGCGAGCAGCAACAAAATGTATTCATTTAGTTGGAATTCTGGAGATGCGACGTAATCAGGTATCAGATTTGACATTCGAATATTTAAGTTTTATTACATACGCAACCTCAAGCAGTTGCATTTTGCTATACCAATCTGTTATGTTTTAACGGTTGGTTTTTATTAAGTTATTTTTCTCACTTATTATATTTTAACATTTTATTATTTTTCGCAATGTAATCCGTCGCTGTCTCACATTATTATTTTTTTCAATTGAGTCTTCATTCTTTATCTCTTTACATTTTTTCCTCTCTTATTCAACTATACTTCCCTATTTGGTCATTTTATTAACTTATTTATTTATTCTCTATATCTTATTTATGTTCTCTCTTTTCTTTTTTTCTTCGATAAATCTTCTCTCCTCTCTATCTGTTATTATTTTTTATCTATTTTGCTCTAAAAATATTGATATTACAATATATTCACACATATATGATAAGCATAATTTTAATTTAAAAATATATATATTTAATAATTTAGATTATTTTAAATATGATTAATTATCATAATGATAGTAACCTCACAACTATGATAATTTTTCTTTTGTAAGCCTTTGTGACCACACAAACATTATAGTATTAAATCTAATTAGAACTCCAAGATTAAGATTCATAGGCAAGAGCACAATTGGGATGGGTGGCCTCCTAAGTTATCATGTTGTGCATATTTTTTTGTAGTATTTTTTTAATGAGTGATAATTAATTTTAATAACATGTTAATATAAAAAAATTAAATAATTAAAAAGATAGTTTATAATTATCATTTTAGTAGTTAAAATTGAATAACAATTTATAATATTATTATATACTATATTTAATTATTATAAATTTTAATTAATTTAATTTTATAATAGTATATATATGGTGCATATACATTTTTTAAATAAAGTGACATTATATTATAAAATATAAGAGATCTAAAATTACTTAGTTAATCTTTAATTCTTGTTATATTTGTTATCTTTATTATATAGAATAAAGATAATATATTTTAATATTTATATTATTTATGTCTCAATTAAATTTTTTTTTTTGAATTATAAATAAATTTATAATAAATTAATAACAAAAGTCTTGATATTCTAATAAAATAATAAACCACAAATAGTTTTTAAATTTTAATATATATAAATATTATATATTATTTAAAATTTAAATTTTTTTAAATTATTTTTTTAGTTTTTCCTCTTTATCCTGATGTCTAACATATTTTCTTACTTACTTCCCTCTATTATTGTTGTTCTATTTATTTGTCTCTTTATTCTCTACTTTCTTATATTTTTCTTAATTTCTCTCTCTTCTCTATCATTCTCTATTTCTTATTTCTCTATATTTTATTATTTTATTTAATCTCCCTATCTTCTTTATGTTCTTTCTTATCTTTTTCTTTTCATAAAATTATCTATCACCTCTCTTTATTATCATTTTCTTCTTTATCTTACTCTTATCAATCTATGACTTTTTCTCTCTTTCAAAATAATTATCTCTATTTCTATTTTTTTTTGAAGAACATAGATTAAATAAATTTAAGAAATCTCTTGTATGTTAAAAGAGGAAAGTAAGTATGAGAATATGTTAAAGATTAAGATAAAGAGAAAAAACTAAAAACAATAATTTGATAAAAGTTAAATTTTAATAGTTAAACTTATAATAGTTATTAAATATAATTTTAAATCATAAATATTTATTTATTTAAAAATGTAAACATTATTGGAGTTTTATTATTTTATAGAATATTAAAAAGTTTTGACTATTAATTTAATATAAATTTATTTAGACTTAAAAATTAAAAACTTAATTGAACATAAAATAATATACTTATTCAAATATATTATCTTTATTCTATATTATATGGATAGCAAATATAAATAGTATTAAAGATTGATAAAAAAATTTTAGAATTCTTATTTTTTATAGTATATTGTTACTTTATTTAAAAACAATATATGCACCATGTATATACTATTATAAACATAAATTAATACTAGTTTATAATAATTATATGAAATTTACAATAATATTATAAAAGCTTTATTAAAAATTAATTACTAAAATGATAATTATAAATTATATTTTTAATTATTTAATATTTTTTATATTAATATGTTATTAAAATTAAATATCACTCATGAAAATAATTCTACAAAAAAATGTGTACAACATGACAACTTCTAAGAGGGCACGCTTCCCAATAGTACTTTTGCCTAAAAATCTTAACCTTGAGTTCTAATTAGATCCAATGCTATAATGTTTGTCTGGTCGCACAAGCATACAAAAGAAAAATTATCATATGTTTGTGATTACTGTCATTATTAATCATTTTCAAAATAATCTAAATTATTAATATATATATATTTTAAAAAAATTATGAATATATTCTAATATTAATTTTTTATTTATATAAAATGAATAAAAATAACTAAATCTATTATTTTTGAAAGTTTGACATTAATATATAAAATTTTCTCTCAGTATAATATCATTCTTATAAAAAATTAAATTACATAAACTAATAAATAATAAAATATATAATTATCATTAATGTTATATATTAAACTATATAATATAAGAGATTTTATTTATTTTTTAAATTCATGGACATAGAAAAACATAATAGAGATAAATAATTTTTTTTAAGAGAGAGAAAGTTACATATTAAAAAGACTAAAGTAAAAAAGGAAAATAATATAAGAGATTGATGAAAGATTATTTAACAAAAAAGAAAATAAAAAGGAGAACATAGAGGAGATAGAGAGAAAAAATAAAAAGATGGAAGAAGGTGAAACTAGAAATTAATCATTGATAGAGAAAAGAGAGGAGCAAAGAAGAATATAAAGATATAGAGTATTAGGAGAAAAAAAGAAAATGATAATAGGAGAGAGAAAGAGGTCAAAGAATATGAGAGATATTAAGAGAAAAAATGAGAGAAATAATTAAATAAGAATTAAATATTATTAATGAACATATAATATTTATAAAATAAAAAAGTCAATCTTACATAATATTATACAATAAGAAAAATAGAAAAACTATATGAAGTTTATTATTACTTTGGATTATTATTAATATTTAAAATAAATTTGACTATTAATTTATATTTTTTATCTCTAATATTGTATAATGAAATATTTCTATATCCAAAAATTAAATACATAGTATATATATATGTTATTATAAACATAAATAAATTCTAATTTATTATAATTGATATTAGTTATTTTGCTAATTTTTTAAACTAAATTGAAATATTATTTTATTATATGAAATGATGTTCTATATTTATTACTATGTAAAATTGATAATAATTTTTAAATTTATGTTAATAAAAATTATTATTATAATAGAATTATGAACCATCATTTATATTATTTTTATACATGATAATATTGTGAAAATTTATTATAATATTATTTGTGCAGCCCTCAAATGTTACAAAAGGTCACCAATTGCAATACTACTCTCCCCTAAGCATACTTAACTTTTGAGTCTTAATGAGATTTAATGCTAAAGTATTGTTCTAGTTTAACATGCTCATAAAAGAAAAAATATCATAATTGTGTGATGATTTTTTTATGGTAATCAACCTCTTTTAAAATTTTGTAAATTATCAAGCATATATATTTTTAAATAAGATTTATGCTTGTTATATGTGTCATAATATATTGTAATATAATTATATTATTTACATATAATTAATAAATAACTATATTAACTATTATTTTTGAAAAATTAGACTTACCTATATAATTTTTTTTATTTTTTTCTTATATAATAAAAAATTAAATTACCTAATAAATATTTAAAATAAAATATGTGTTTTCATATATATTATATATTAAACTAGCCAACATGAGAGATTTTTTAAATATTATTAATTGATGGATTAAAAAGAGATGATAGAGCGAGAGATGATTATTCTCTAAAAGAGAAAATCATGGATTTATAAGAGAAAAATAGATAGGAAAATAGTGATAGAGAGAGATGAGAGAAGATTTATAAAAAAAAATAAGATAAAGAGAATAAATAAATAAGTAAAAAATTGACAAAATAAGGCAATATAGATGAGTGATAAGAAAAAGTATAAGGAGATAGGGAATGATAAAAAAAATAAAAGTAACAATTATAAGAGAACGACAATGGGTTGTTACAGCGAGAAAAATAATAAAATGTCAAAATATAATAAGTGAAAAAAATAATTTAATATAAACTAACCAGCAAAACATAATGGGTGCTATAGTAAACCACAACGATTCGAGGCTATGTACATAATAAAACATAAATATTCCAATGTTAAATCATATATCTAATGGAGTCACGTCTCCATAATTTAAACCAAACAAATGCATTTCGCCGCTACTGGCTCGGGAAACTTATTTCAGAACACAACAAGCATTGATGAATGACGTAACAAATAGTAACAACAATTGCACAAATAGCTACAAGAAGAAAAACATTATGCATTCGAGCAACTTTAGATAAAACATTCGAACTTATCTACACGGTGAATTTAAAAATAGTGGGACTAATGTACACCATCTCGTCATGCATTTTCACAATCGAGCATCACCGCCGTTTGTGATCATCCGAAATAATAATTCCTTTAGCTGCCCGATCGCACTAGGTCACCATAGCACAGATTGTACTTCCTCCGCTTGCCAAATTAACTACTATAGTCAAATTGCGATTCTAATCTAATAAACCCAATCAATTTCATATTTATAAAGGCGTCGATTCGATTGCGTCCATCTAATTAGTAAGTTTGTGCGATCGAACGGTCAAATGTGTGCTGTTTAAAAAGGTCACCATTAATAATACTACTCTCCCCCAAGCACGCTTAACTTTTGAGTTCTAACGCGATCTAATGCCAAAATGCTGGTCTAGTAAAAAATGCTCAGAAATGAAAAAATGTCATAGTGATTTGATTATTTTCTTTTATGGTAATGAATCATTTTTAAAATTTCCTAAATTATTATGCCTATACAGTTCTAAATAAGGTTTATGTTTGTTATATACGTCAAAACATATTATCATATAATTATTTTATTTAAAAATAATTAATAAATAGCTATATTAGCTATTTGTTTTGAAAAATTAAAAAATTTTAAATAATTTTTTTCAATTATGTTTTTATTATAAATTAAATAATTAAATTACGTAATAAATATTGCAAATAAAATATGCATTTTTCATATATATTATATATTCAATTATTCAACATGAGAGATTTATTAAATATTATTAATTGATTGGCTCAAAAGAGATAATAGAGCCATAAATGATTATTTTGTAAAAGAGAAAATCATTGATTTATTATAAAAAAATAGATAGAAAAATAATAATAGAAAGAGATGAGAGAAGATTTATTGTAAAAAAGAAAAGAGAGAGCATAAATAGATGGAGAGAATAAATAAATAAGTTAAAAATGACAAAATAGGAAAGTATAGATGAGAAAGAGGAAAAAAATATAAAGAGATAAAGAATAAAGGCTCAAATAAACAAAACAATAGTATGAGAACGACAACGAGTTGTTATAGGGAAAAAAATAAAAAGTCAAAACATAAAAGGTGAGAAAAAGAATTTAAAAAAAACTAATCGTCAAATCATAACGGGTTGCTATAGCGAACCGCAACGGATCGAACTAAAGAAATACAATTTACTGCTGCTTGCTCGGGAAAGCAATTTTAGAACACTGCAAGCATTGGCAAACCACGTTAACAAACAGTAACTGCGTTTGCATAAACTCTTCTAAGCTGCAAAGCATTCTGCATTCGAACAATATGGGACAAAACACATGAACATATCTACACTGTGAATTCCAGAATTGCGGGATTAATGTACACCAATCGATCATGCATTTTTGGGATCGAAATATCACCGCCATATTTTATCATTCATACTGATAATTTTGTCAGTTGTCCGATCGCATTGAGTCGCCATTACACTGTCTGTATTTCCATCGCTTACCAAGTTAACTCCTACAGTAGATCGTGAGTTTGATCTAATGAACCCGATCAATTTGATATATATAAAGCCTTCGATTTGATTACGTCCATCCGATTGCTCAATTTGTGCAATCGAACGATGACCGAGCGTTCTGATCAAATGGCACAATAGCTATTTTAGTCGTTATTTCGGGCCGTTATAGAGTTTTTTTTTTAATTTATTTCTAAAATAAAATATTGCAAAAGCTGTAAAAATTCTATTGGCTAAATTGGGTGTTGGGTAATTCAATTGGACGTTGCAAATTGCATATAAATTGGAGATTTTGTACAAAAAGAAGAAGAAAATTTTTTATATGATGTTAAGAAAATATTAAAGCGGTTAGTAACTCGTTTTCATCGCCATTTCCATACGCTGTTTATCTATTCAAACTTCTAAAATTCTTTTTTTTTTCTCAAGTAAGCTAAACTATTAATTTTTCTTGTATTTAATTCAATTAATAAAGATATATATGCCCCTTTAATGATTTTATCAAGAATAGGATTTTTGTTGTATTGACTTCGACTTTGCGTCGCTGAATGTTTTTATTTTTTTAATTTTATTTAGTTGTAAGACACTTGTAGGATGTCCCATTTATTTCATTATAAGACAGTAGTTGTTTGTCTTATTTGTCTTTTTGTTGTGAGGCTTTAGCCAACCCGTCTTCCGAGGAAGGACTTATTTTGTGGTGTGTTTGTCTCGTTTTTCCTTGGGGTGAACATAAGCTTTTATTTTAAGTTGATTCATGTAAATATCGATTTTGTACATTTATAACTTTTATTTACTTTTCAATTACATGAATTTAAAAAACTTAATATGTTTTTAAAAAAAAATGAAAAATTATAGAAAATCACATTAAATACTTGCTAAACATTATTAAAAATTACTAAAAGTAGTTTTTTAAAATAGTTTGTAATAAATAAAACTTTTATTCATATCCTCTCTTATTGAACCTCACTTGAAATATTATATTTAAATTAATTATCTTTCATGAGAAGAAGTGTTATGAAAAAATATGTGCAACTTAAGAGCATTTCATGAGACAATCCCATCCCTGTAGTACTCAAGCCCAAGCTTGCTTATATTTTGAGTTTTAATCGAATCAAGTGTTATAATACTGGTGTGGACATAGCTGCATGCAAAAGAATAAATTCATAGTTGCATGATAATTGTTTTGAAAATAATGAAGTATTTAAAAAGTTTCAAAATTAACTAGTAAAAGCGCCTCTAAAATATTTTATATGCTTATTATACATGTTAACCAATATTGTAATATTAATATTTTATTTAAATAAGGTAAATAAAAAATTAAATAAACTATTTTTTTTATATCGATGACATTAATACTATAGATTTTCTTTAATTATATTACCATTCTTGCAAATAAAAAATAAAAATACTTAGTAAATATAAATAATATAAAATATATTTATCATAAAAAGTATATATTAGATTATGCAAAATAAGATATTTCTTAAATTTTGATAATTATAAGGAAAAAAATAATGAAGGTGAAGATAACTATTTTGCATGAGAGAGAAATTTAAGAATTGATAAGAACAAAATAGATAAAAAAGTGTAAATAAAGAGAGAGAGAGATAAGAGACATTTTAATAAAGAAAAAAATATACATAGAAAAGATGGAAAGAATAAATAAAAAATGGAGAGAGAAATGTGAAATTAAAAAAGAATAATGGAGAGAGAGAGAGAGGATAACAAAAAAATTAAGACATTGAGAATAAAGAGAAAAATAAGAGAATGATAATAAAAGAGAGGGAAAAGTGAGAGAATTTGAGAGATATTGAGATAAATAGAAAAAATGCGAGAAATAATTAAGTAAAAATTAAACATAAATAAATAAACATATAATATTTATAGTTTATAATAAGTTAATAGTACATAATATTTAATAATAGTATAATAGAGAAACTATTTGTTGTTTATTATCATTTTAAAATATGACAAATATTTAAATTTTTTTTGACTTTTTATAAATAATATTTTATTTACTAATATTACATAATATAATATTTCTATATTTAAAAATGTAATTATAACAATTATGTACTAGTATAAAAATTAATTAATTCTAATTTATTACAATTAATAAATTTTTTTTGCTTAATAACGAAAAAAATTATTTTTAACATTTTATTATATTATAAGTTGCGTCATATTTATTATTATAATAAATTAACAATAATATTACAATGTTATTTCTAACAATTATTTACAAAAAACTAAATATAAACTATTATTTATATTAAAATTTTAAAATTATATTTTTATAAAAATTTATTACCATTTATAATGAAAAAAAATGCTTTGAAAAAATATGAGCAACAATAAAAGTGTTCAAGAGGTCACCCATTCCAATATCATACTTGTCTAAGCATGCTTAACTTTGGAATTCTATTCATATCGAGTGCTATAATGTTATTGTGATCACACATGCATGCAAAACACACAACATTAGATGATTGTGGTTATTTTTCTCTAAGGCATTACACTATTTCTAAACTTTTCTAAATTATTAAGTATATAAACGTTTAAATAAGGTTTATTTTTTATATATAATATAATATATTATGATATCAATTTTTTAATTATATAAATAAATAAATAATAGAGAAACTATCATTTTTTTATAACATTAATATTAATATATAAGAAATTTGTTTTATTATATTATCGTTCTTATAAATATAAAATTAAATTATGTAATAAATATAAATAATAAAATATATATATTTGTCAAAACAATGATAAATAATGCCGCATAGGAGATTTCTTAAATATTATTAATTGATTAATTAGAATAGATATAATTGAGATAAAGATTGTTATTTTGTAAAAGTGAGAAATATAATGATTAAAAAGATAAAAATAGATAGAAAAATAATAATAAGAGAGATGAGAGATGATTTAACGACAAAAAAAAACAAAAAGGAGATCTTAGAAAAGGTAGTGAGAATAAATAAAAAAGTTAAAGAAAGAGAAATGAGAAAAAGAGATGAATAATTAAAAAAAAGAGATAAATAAGAAAATAAAGAGATAAAAAAATGAATAGATAAGTAAGAAATGATAATAGATGAGAGAAGAAAGTAAGTGAATTTTAGAAATATAAAAATAAATAAAAAATGATAGAAAAAATTAAATAAAAGTAAACCATAATAATTAAGCTTATAAAATTTATTAAATATTACAATTTAATCATATATATTATTTAATAATTGAAAAAATATAAAAATTATCATAGCTATATTATTATTTCAGAATATTAAAAATATTTAAAGAAAAATTTGACCATTTATTTAATATTTTTTATCATACTTAAAATTATAAAATTAGTTAAATAATAAATATTATAATTATTCTAATTAACTATCTTTTTATGATGTAGTATAGCTATTAAAATAAATAATATTTAACACTAATTATTTAATTTTCGATTTTATTATTTTATAACATAATATTAGTATATGTGAAAATTTAAAAGCAACATATATATACTATTATAAACAAAAATTAATTCAAATTTTTTATATGTTTTGTAAGATATTTTTCTCAATATTAAACTACGTTAATGCTATCATTTTATTATATCATATGATTAGTCATATTTATTTTCACATAAAATTGATAAAAATGTCATAAAGAATTTATTAAACATTAATTACAAAAATGGTATTTAGAAACTATAATTTATAATCATATAATTTTTTAAAATTAACATGTTTCAATAATAAATTATCATAAATTAAAAAAATAAATACCTTAAAAAATATGTACAATAATTCTCACAAGAGATCACTCATCGTAAAGCTTCTCTCCCTAAAGCATGATTAACATTAAAGTACCAATGATATTTAGTGCTATAATGCTAAGATCTTCGCATATGCATAAAAAAATAATCATTATTTTGTGATTTTTCTTTTAAAAATATTGAATCATAATGCATTATAATAATAATATTTTATTTTTTTGTCAAAATAAAAAAATTTACATAAACTATTTTTTATAGCACTAAAAAATAATTAATAAATTTTTTTAGGTTATCATTTTTATAATTAAAAAATTAAATTACATTAAAAATATAAATTATAAAATATAGTTTTTTTACAAATATAAAGTATTAAATTATGATATATAAAAGATTTTTTAAATTTATTTAATCTATTTTCTTAGGAAAAGATAATAAAAATAGAGATAATTATTTTAACAGAGATAAAATATTATAGATTAATAAAAGCAAGATAAAGAAGAAAATAATAATAGAGATGATAGACATTTTAATGAAAAAAAAAATATAAGAGAGAATATAAAAGATATAGACAGAATAAAAAACTTAATATGAGAGATTGCATATATTTTTTAAATTTATGGACATAGAAAAGGATAATGGAGACATAAATAATTATTTTTTAGAGAGAGAAAGTTACAAATTAAAAAGAGTAAAATAAAATAATAATAATAATAATAATAATAGAGATTGATGAGAGATTATTTAACAAAAAAGATAATAAAAAGTAGAACACAGAAGAGAGAGAGAAAAAATAAAAAGATGGAAGAAAGAGAAATAAGAAATAAATGATGAGAAAAGAGAGAGATGAGGAAGAATATAAGGACATAGAGTATTAAGAGATAAAAAAGGAATGATATCAGGAGAGAGAAAGAGGTGAGACAATATGAGAGATATTGGGAGAAAGAAAAAGTAAGAGAAATAATTAAATAAAAGTAAAATGTTATCAATAAACTAATAATATTTATAAAAAATAAAAAGTTAATCTTATATAATATTTAATTATACGAATAATATAAAAGCTATTTGATGTTTATAATTACTTTAGGGTATTATTAATATTAAAAAAAATTGACAATTAATTTAATATTTTTTTATCTATAATATTCCATAATATAATATTTCTATATTTCAAAAATTAGATAACTAGTATATATATGTTATTATAAATCAAAATAAAATCTAATTTATTATAATTGATATAAGTTATGTTGCTAAATTTTTCACCAAATTGAAATATATTTTATTATATGAAATGATGTACCATATTTATTATTATATAAAATTGATAATAATTTTATAAAGTTATTTTAAAAAGAATTATTGTTATCATAGTAATTATGAACTATCATTTATATTAATTTGTATAAAGTATAATATTAAAAAAATTTATTATCATTCATTAGAAAAAAGAATGTTATGAAAAAATGTGTGCAACCATCGGATGTCTAAAAAGGTCACCAATCATAATACTACTCTCCCCCAAGAATTCCTAACTTTTGAGTTCTAATGAGATCTAATGCTAAAATGCTGGTTTGGTCGAAGATGCTCGCAATGAGAAAAATATCATAGTTGTGTGATCATTTTTTTATGATAAAGAACCAATTTTAAAATTTCTTAAATTATCTATTCTATGCACTTTTAAATAAGATTTATGTTTTTTATATATGTTATAATATATTATCAAATAATTTATTTATTTAAATGTAATTAATAAATAACTATATTAAGTATTATTTTTGAGAAATTAGACAATTCTAAACAATTTTTTTTAAACTATTTTTTTCTTATAAATTAAAAAATTAAATGATGTAAAAAACATTTAAAATAAAATATATATTTTTCATAAATATTTTATATTAAACTATTAAACACTAGAGATTTCTTAAATATTATTTACTGATTGGCTGAAAAGAGATAATAGAGCCACAGATGATTATTCTGTAATAGAGAAAATGATGGATTTATAGGACAAAAATTGATAAGAAAATACTAATAGTGAGAGATGAGGGAAGATTTACTGTAGAAAAAATTAAATGATGTAACAATATATTATTATACATAGAAAAATAATAAAATTTTAAAAGATTAAAAGGGAGAAAAATAATTAAAAAAAACTAATCATCAAAACATAATGGGTTGCTACAGCGAATCGCAACAGTTCGAGGTCGCGCACATAACAAAATATAAATATTCCAATGTTAAATTGGATACATTATTGCGTTGCATTGCCATAATTCGAACCAAAGAAATACATTTTGTGGCTGCTCGCTCGGGAGAGCAATTCCAGAACACAGCAAGCATCGGCGAACCTTATTAACAAATAGTAACTACGTTTGCATAAATTCCTCTAAGATGCAATGCATTCCACGTGTGAACAATGTCGGACAAAACAAGTGAACTTATCGACACGCCGGATTCTAGAATCGCGGGATTAATGCACACCATTCGATTGAGCAGTTTCATGATCGAATGATCACACCATATTTTATCATTCAAACTGGTAATTTTGTCAGCTGTCGGACCACACAAAGTCGCCATCACACGGTCTGTAATTCCTCCACTTGCCAAGTTAACTCTTGCGGTCAGATGGCGAGTTTGATCTAACAGACTCGATCAATTTCATATATATGAAGGCGCAGATTTGATTACTTCTGTCCGATTACTCCATTTGCAAGATCGAACGATGGCCGAGCATTCCGATCAAATGGGGTGCTGCTCATCTACTATTTTAGCCATTATTTCGGGCCGTTGGAGAGTTTTTTTTATTTATTTCCAAAATAAAATATTACAAAAGCTGCGAAAATTCAATTGGCTAATTTGGGTTTTGGATAATTCTATTGGATGTTACAAATCACAAATAAATTAGAGATTTTGTATGAAAATAAGAAGAAAAGTTTTTATATGATGCCAAGAAAATATTGAAGCCGTTAGCAGCTTATTTCCATTGTCGTTTTCATACACTGCTTATTTATTCAAACTTCTAAAATTCTTATATTTCTCAAATAAGCTAAATTATTAATCTTTGTTGTAATTAATTCATTTAATTAAGAAACATATGCCTCTTTAATGATTTTATCGATAATAGGATTTTTGTTTTATTGAGTTATATTTTATGTTGTTGAATGTTTTTATTTATTTTATTTTATTTTATTGTAAGGCACTTATAACATGTCCTATTTATTTCTTTGTAAGACCGCAATTGTCTATCTCCTTTGTCTTCTGTTGCGAGGGTTTAGCCTCCCCGTTTTTCGACGAAAGACTTATTTTGTATTGTGTTTGTCTTGTTTTCTCTTGAGATGGACATAAGCTTTTATTTTAGTCCGATTCATGTAAATGTTGTTTGTGTACATTTTTAACTTTTATTTATTTTTCAATTACATTACTTTAAAAAACTTAATATGTTTTTAAAATAAAATAAAAAATTATAGAAAATCACATTACATACGTGTTAAACTTTATTAAAAATTACAAAACAATAGTTTTTAAAAATATTTTGAATTAAATAAAAAATTTTATTCATTGTAATTCAACCCTCTCTTGTTGTACTTCAGTTGAAATATCTTATTTAAATAAATTATCTTTCATGAAAAAAGAAGTGTTATGAAAAAATAAGTGCAACTTGAGGACTTCTTTAAAGGTGACGCCATCCCAATAGTACTCTAGCCCAAGCATGTTTACTTTTTGAGTTTTAATGGAATGAAGTGTTATAATGGTGGTGTGGTCACAATTGTATGCAAAAGATAAAATTCATAATTGTGTGATTATTTTTTGGAAAATAATCAAGTATTTCAAAAGCTTCAAAATTAACTAGTAAATATACTTTTAAAATATATTATATGCTTATTATATAATTCAAAATATTTATAAAATTAATATTTTATTTGTATAAGATAAATAAAAAGTTTAATAAATTATTACATTTTATATTAGTGACGTTAATACTATGGAATTTTCTTTAATTATACTATCATTCGTGTAAATAAAAAATAAATGTACTTAGTAAATATAAATAATATAATATATATATTTATCATAAAAAGTATATATTAGATTATGCAACATAAGATATTTCTTAAATATTGATAATTGACAGAAAAAAAATGATGAAGGTGAAGATAACTATTATGTAAGAGAGAAAGTTAAGTATTGATAAGAACAAAATAGATAGAAAAATAAAAATAGAGAGAGATAAGAGACATTTTAATAAAAACATATACATGGAAAAGAAAGAAAGAATAAATAAAAAATGGAGAAGAGAGAGATGTGAAAGTAAAAAAGAATAATGGAGAGAGTGGATAAGAAAAAAAAATAAGATATTGAGAATATACGAAAAAATAAGAATGAAAATAAGAGAGAAAAAAGTGAGGGAATTTGAGAGATATTGAGATAAATAGAAAAAAAGAGAAATAATTAAGTAAAAGTTTAACGTAAATAATTAAACTGATAATATTTATAATATATAATAAGTTAATCATATGTAATATTTAATAACAGAGCAATATTGAAACTATTTGTTGTTTACTAATATTTTAGAATATTACAAATATTTTAAATTTTTTTGACTATTTATAAAATAATATTTTCTTTACAAATATTCTATAATATAATATTTCTACATTTAAAAATTTAACACATAACAAATATGTACTACTATAAACATTAATTAATTGTAAACTATTACAATTAACTAATTTTTTTTTAATAATAAACTAAATTAATGTTAATATTTTATTATACCATACCTTGTGTCACATTTTTATTATAATAAATTAATAATAATATTACAAAATTAGTTTTAGAAATTATTTACAAATAATTAAATATAAACTATCATTTATGATAATTTTTTAAATTAAATTTTTATAAAAATTTATTATCATTTATTAGAAAAAAATGCTATAAAAAAAATGAGCAACAATAAAAGTTTTCAAGAGGTCACCCATCCCAATACTATGCTTGTCTAAGCATGCTTAACTTTCGAGTTCTATCGATATCGAGTCCTATAATGTGTTGTGATCAGACATACATGCAAAATACACAACATTAGAGGATTGTGACTATTGTTTCTGAGGTATTGTACTATTTCTAAACTTTTCTAAATTATTAAGTACATAAACTTTTAAATAAAGTTTTTATTTTTGTATATAATATAATATATTATAATATAATTTTTTAATTATATAAAATAAATTAATAATTCAATAAGCTATCATTTGATAACATTAACATTAATGAAATTTTTTTTTTCATTATATTATCATTACTATAAATATAAAATTAATTAATGTAATGAACATAAATAATAAATATATATATTTATCAAAATAATGATAGATTATGCTACATAGATGATCTCTTAAATATTATTAATTGATTAACTATAATATATATAATATAGATAGAGATAATTATTTTGTAAAAATAAGAAAGATAATGATTAAAAAGACAAAAATAGATATAAAAAAGTAATAATAGAGAGAGATGAGAGAAATAAGAAAAAGTAATAGTAGGGAGAATAAATAAAAAGTTAAAATGAGAGAGAAATAAGAAAAAAAGATGAATAATAAAAAGAAAGAGACAAATAAGAAAATATGGAGATAAAAAATCAATACACAAATAAGAATTGATAATAGGTGAGAGACGAAATTATGTGAATTTTAGAGATTTTAAAATAAAGAAAAAAATGAGAGAAAAAATTAAATAAAAGAAAAATCTTAATAATTAAGCTTATAATATTTATTGTATATTACAAGTTAATCATATAAAATATTTAATAATGAAAAAATATTAAAGATTATCTTAGTCCTATCATTATTTTAGAATATTACTAATATTTAAAGAAAATTTTGACCATTTATATAATTTATGTTTTATCAAAATTTAAATTATAAAATTAACTAAATAATAAATATTATAATTATTCTAATTAGTTATCTTTTTATGATGTAGTATAGTTATTAAAATTAAATAATATTTAACACTAATTATTTAATTTTAAATTTTATTATTTTATAACATAATATTAGTATATGTTTTGAAAGTTACTTTTTTCAATACTAGACTATGTTAAAACTTGTCATTTTATTATATCATATGATGAGTCATATTTAATTTTACATAAAATTGATAAAAATGTTATGAGGACTTTATTAATAATTGATTATAATAATGGTATTTATAAACAATAATTTATAATCATACAATTTTTTAAAATTAACATGTTTCAATAATCAATTATCATTAATTAAAAAATAAATACTTTAAAAAAATAATAGTAACAATTCTCTCAAGAGATCACCCATCTTAAAACTTCCCTTTCCAAAGCAAGATCAACATTAAAGTAGCAATGATATCTAGTGCTATAATGCTAAGGTATTCGCATAAGTATAAAAAATAATCATTGTTGTTTGATTTTTGCCTTAAAAATAATGAACCATAATGTATTATAATAATAATATTTTATTTATATCAAATAAAAAAATTTACATAAACTGATTTTTATAACAATACAAAATAATCAATATATTTTTTTCTTAGATTATTTTTTTTATAATTAAAAAATTAAATAACATTAAAACTATAAATAATAAAATATAATTTTTTTACAAATATTGTATATTAAATTTTGATATAAAAGAAATTTCTTAAATTTATTTAATCTATGTCGTTAGAGTTAAGATAATGGAAATATAGATAATTATTTTAAAAGAGAAAAAAGTTATTGTTTAAAAAGAGCAAGATAAAGAAGAAAATGATAATGGAGATGATAGAAATTTTAATGATGAAGAAAAGATAAGAGAGAACATAAAAAATGATAGAAAGAATAAATAAAATTATAAAAGAGAGGGAGAAATGAGAAAATGAATTGATAGATGAGGGAGAGACCAAGAAGAATATAATAATATAGAAAATAAAGAGAATAATAATTATAGAGAGAAGTAAGTGAGAGAATATGTTTGAAATTAAGATAAATAAAAAAAAATTAAAAAAAAATAATTTTAAAAAGTTAACATTTAATAATTAAACTAATAATATTTGTTAAATATAAAATATAATTCATATGTAATATTTACTTATTTTAAAAATGTTAAAACTATTAAAGGTTTATTATTTTATTAAAATATTGAAAAAAAGTTTTAGTATTAATTTAATATAAATTTATTTATATTTAAAAATAAAAAACACAATTGATAAATAAATAATATAGTTATTCAAATATATTATCTTTATTTTATATACTATAGATAACTAATTAAAATAGTATTAAAGATTGATAAAATAATTTTCGACTTTTTTTTTTATAATATAATGTTACTTTATTTAAAAAATGTATACACACCATATATATAATGTTATAAAAATAAATTATTTCTAATTTATAATAAATATATACAATATATAATAATATTATATAATTGTTATTAGATATTAATTACTAAAGCGATAATTATTAACTATTTTTTAATTATTTAATTTTTTTATATTAACATGTTATTAAAATTAATTATCATTCATTAAAAAAATACTACGAAAAAAAATTCGCAATATAAGAACCTCTTAAGAGGCCAACGATATCAATTGTACTCTTGCCAAAGAATCTTAACATTGGAGTTCTAATTAGATCTAATGCTATAATATTTGTTAGGTAACGCAAACATGCAAAAGAAAAATTATCATAGTTGTGTGATTATTGTCATTATGATAATTAATCATTTTAAAAATAATCTTAATTATGAAATATATACACTTTTATAAAAATGTTATGTTTATCATATATGTGTTAATATATTCTAATATCAATATTTTATTTATATAAAAAGAATAAAGAATAACTAGATAAACAATTATTTTTAAAAATTTTGATAATAATATATATGGTTTCTCTCAATATATTATCATTCTTATAAAAAAATTAAATTACATAAAAAAGATAAATAAGAAAATATATAATTATCCTTAATATTATATATTAAACTATGTAATATTTGAGATTTCATTTTTTTTAATTCATGGACATAGAAAATGATAGTGGAGACAAATAATTATTTTTTAAGAGTGAAAGTTACAAATTAAAAAGATTAAAATAAAAAAATAATAATAATAGAGATTGATGTAGATTATTTAATAAAAAAGATAGTAAAAAGTAGAACACAAAAGAGAGAAAAAATGAAAAGATGGAAGAAAGACAAATAAGAAATTAATAATTGATAGTGAAAAGAGATACAGAAAGAGGTGAGAGAATATTGGAGACCTTGAGAGAAAGAAAAAGTGAGAGAAATTGTTAAATAAAAGTAAAATGTTATTAATAGACTAAAAATATTTGTGAAATATAAAAAGTTAATCTTATATAATATTTAATAATAAGAAAAATATAAAAACTATTTCATGTTTATTGTTACTTTGGAATATAATATTTTCAAAAATTTTGACTATTAATTTAATATTTTTTTCTCTAATATTCTATAATATATTATTTCTATATTTGAAAAATAAGATACATAGTTTATATATGTTATTATAAACCTAAATAAAATTTAATTTATTATAATTGATATAAGTTATGTTGCTAAATTTTTCACTAAATTAAAATATTATTTTATTATATGAAATGATGTCTTATGTTTACGATTATATAAAATTGATAACATTTTTATAAAGTTACATTTCAAAAGATTTATTATTATAATAGTAATTATAAACTATCATTAATATTAATTTGTACACATTATAATATTATAAAAATTTATTGTTGTTCGTTAAAAAAAGAAATGTTATGAAAAAATGTGTGCCACCATCAGATGTCTAAGAA
The DNA here is from genome assembly GCA_023846275.1 of Vanilla planifolia. Classification (NCBI taxonomy): domain Eukaryota; kingdom Viridiplantae; phylum Streptophyta; class Magnoliopsida; order Asparagales; family Orchidaceae; genus Vanilla; species Vanilla planifolia. The sequence continues at coordinate 60,043 of JAIUJO010002295.1, read as the reverse complement.
GGTCACCAATCATAATACTACTCTCCCCAAGCATGCTTAACTTTTGAGTTCTAACGAGATCTAATACTAAAATGCTGATCTGGTCGAGCATGCTCACAAATAAAAAAATATCATAGTTGTGTGATTATTTCTTTTATAGTAATGATACATTTTTAAAATTTCTTAGATTATCAATGCAATACACTTTTAAATATGGTTTATGCTTATCATATATGTGATAATATATTATAATATAATTATTCTATTTAAATATAATTAATAAATAACTATATTAACTATTATTTTTGAAAAATTAGACAATTTTAAATAAATATTTTTCAATTATATTTTTTCTTATAAATTAAATAATTAGAATATGTAATAAATATTTAAAATAAAATATGTATTTTTTTCATATATACTATATATTAAACTATACAATACGAGAGATTTTATAAATATTATTAATGGATTGGCTGAAAAGAGATAATAGAGCTACAAATGATTATTTTGTAAAAGAGAAAATCATGAATTTATAAAAGAAAATGAGATAAAAAAATAATAATAGAGAGAGATATGGGAAGATTTATTGTAGAAAAAAAAGAAAAAAGAGAGAGCATAAATAAGATAGTGAGGATAAACAAATATGTTAAAAAAATAACAACAAAGGAAAGTATAGATAAGTAAGAGAGGAAAAAATTATAAAGAGATGGAGAATGAAGACACAAATAAAAAAAATAATAATATAAGAATGGCAAGGAGTTGTTATAGCGAGAAAAATAATTAAACGTCAAATTATAAAAAGTGAGATAAATAATATAAAAAAAACTAACCGTGAAAACATAATAGGTTGCTGTATGAACCGCAACGGTTCAAGGCTACGCACATAATAAACTGTAAATATTCCAATATTAAATTAGATACCTGATTGAGTCACATCTCCGTAATTCGAATCAAACAAATACATTTTGCTGCTACTCGCTCAGGAAAGCAATTCCAGAACACAGCAAGCATTGACGAACTACATTAACAAATAGTAACAACATTTGCATAAATTCCTCTACGCTGCAATGCATTCCAAGTTCAAACAATGTCGGACAAAACACACGAACTTATCTACACAACGAATTCCATAATTAAGGGATTAATGTATAATATCCGATCGTGCATTTTCAGGATCGAACGATCATCGCCATATTTTATCATTGAAGCTGGTAATTCTGTCAGCTGTCTGATCACACTGAGTCTCCATTTATTTCATTGTAAGACACTAGTAGCATGTCCCATTTATTTCATTATAAGACTGCATTTGTTTCTCTCATTTGTCTTTTTTTGTGATGTTTTAACCTACCCATCTTTTGATGAAAGACTTATTTTGTGTTGTGCTTGTCTTGTTTTTTCTTGGGGTGGACTTAAGCTTTTATTTTACGCCAATTCATGTAAATATCAATTTTGTACATTTTTTAACTTCTATCAATTACATGACTTTAAAAAAGTTATTCTGTTTTTAAAATAAAATTAAAAAATTATAGAAAATCACATTAAATACTTGTTAAAATTTAATAAAAATTAATAAAAATAGTTTTTAAAAATATTTTATAATAAATAAAAATTTTATTCATAGCAATGCAACCCTCTCTTATTGAACCTCACTTGAAATTTCTTATTTAAATTAATTATCTTTCATGAGAAAAAGGATTTTTTGGAAAAAATATGTGCAACTTGAAGACTTGTCAAGAGGTGACCCATTCTAATATTACTCTAGCCCAAGCATACTTAATTTTTTAGTTTTAATGGAATCAAGTGTTGTAATGCGGGTGTGGTTACAACTGCATGCAAAAGAAAAAATTCATAGATGAATTATTATTGTATTGAAAATAATTAAGTATTTAGAAAGATTCAAAATTAAAAAATAGTACACTTCTAAAGTATTTTATATGCTTATCATATATGTTAACTATGTAATAATATTAATAATTTAATTACATAAGATAAATAAAAAATTAAATAAAATATTTCTTTTTATATTGATGACATTAATACTATGTAATTTTTTTAATAATATTATCATTCTTGTAAATAAAAATTAAAATACTTAGTAAATAGAAATAATATAATATATATTTATCATTAAAAGTATATATTAGATTATGCAACATAAGATATTTCTTAAATATTGATAATTGATAAGGAAAAAAATAATGAAGATTAAGATAACTATTATGTAAGAGAGAGAAAGTTAAGGATTGATAAGAACAAAATAAGGAGAAAAATAAAAATAGAGAGAGATGAGAGACATTTTTAAAAAGGAAAGAACATACATAGAAAAGATAGAAAGAATAAATAAAAATAAAAGAGAGAGAAATGCGAAAGTAAAAAAGAATAATAGAGAGAGAGGATAAGAAAAAAATTAAGATGTTAAGAATACAGAGTAAAATAAGGCAATGATAATAAGAGATGGAAAAATGAGAGAATTTGAGAGATATTGAGATAAATAAAAAAATAAGAGAAATAATTAAGTAACAGTTAAACATAAATAATTAAACGTATAATATTTATAGCATATAATAAGTTAATCATATATAATGTTTAATAAAAGTACAATATAAAAACTATTTGTTGTTTATTTTTATTTTAGAATATTACAAATATTTAAATTTTTTTTAACTATTTATAAAATAATATTTTACTTACTAATATTCTATAATATAATATTTCTATATTTAAAAATTTAACATATAACAAATATATGCTACTATAAAAATTACTTAACTCTAATATTACAATTAATAAATGTTTTTTGCTTAATAATAAGCTAAATTAATGTTAAAATTTTATTATATCATATGATGTGCCATATTTTTTATTATAATAATATAGGAATAGTATTACAAAGTTATTTTTATAAATTATTTACAGAAAATTAAACAAAAAATATCATTTATAATAATTTTTTTAAATTATATTTTTATAAAAATTTATCGTCATTTATTAGAAAAAAATTCAATGATAAAATATGAGCAACAATAAAAGTTTTCAAGAGGTCACCCATCCTAATACTATGCTAGTCTAAGCATACTTAACTTTGGAGTTCTATCGATATCAAGTGCTACAATGCTAAGTGATCACACATGCCTGCAAAACACACAACTTTAGAGGATTGTGATTATTTTTTTTGTAAGGTATTACATTATTTCTAAACTTTTCTAACTTATTAAGCATATAAACTTTTAAATAAAGTTTATGTTTTTTATATATAATGTGCTATATTATAATATCAATTTTTTAATTATATAAAGTAAATAGATAATTACATAAACTATCATTTTCTATAACTTCAACATTAATAGATAAGAATTTTTTTCATTATATTATCATTCCTATAAATATAAAATTAATTTATGTAATAACTATAAATAATAAAATATATATATTTATCAAAATAATGATAGACTTTATCACATACGAGATCTCTTAAATTTTATTAATTGATTAACTGAAATAGATGTAATTGAGATAGAGATAATTATTTTTTAAAACTCTGAAAGTTTAGGATTAAAAAGAAAAAAGACAATAGAAAAATAACACTTGAGAGAGATGAGAGATGATTTAACCATAAGAAAAAGAAAAGAGATAAGTTAGAAGAGATAGAGATAATAAATAAAAAAGTTAAAGAGGGAAAAATGAGAAAAAATATGAATAATAAAAAAAGAGACAAACAAGAAAACAAGGAGATAAAAAATGAATAGAGAAATAAGAAACGGTAATATGTGAGAGAAGAAAGTGCATGAATTTTAGTGATATTAGAATGAAGAAAAAATGAGGTAAAAATTAAATAAAAGTAAAACCTTAATAATTAAGCTTATAATATTTATTAAATATTAAAAATTAAACATATATAATTTTTAATAATAAAAAAATATAAAAACGATCTTAGTTCTATTATTATTTTAGAATATTATAAATTTTTAAAGAAAATTTTGATTATGTACATAATATTTTTTTATCATAGTTAATTATAAAATTAATTAAATAATAAATATTATAATTATTTTGATTAGTTATGCTTTCATGATGTAGTATAGTTATTAAAAAGAAACAATATTTAACACAAATTATTTAATTTTAGATATTATTATTTTATAATTTATTATTGATATATGTTAAAATTTAAGGACAACATATATATACTATTATAAAAAAAATAATTCAAATGTATTATATGTTTATTAAGTTATTTTTTTAAATATTAGACTATGTTAAAGTTATCATTTTATTATATCATATCATGAGTCATATTTATTTTTACATAAAGTTGATAAAAATGTTATAAAGACTTTGTTAAAACTTAATTACAAAAGTGGTACTTAAAAACTATAAATTATAATCATATAATTTTATAAAATTAGCATGTTTCAATAATCAATTATCATTAATTAAAAAAATAAATACTTTAAAAAAAATTTGTGTTACAATTCTCTTAAGAGGTCATGCATCCTAAAACTTCTCCCTCAAAAGCAAGCTAAACATTAAAGTAACAATGATATCTACTGTTATAATGCTAAGGTCTTCGCATATGTATAAAAAATTATCATTCTTGTGTGATTTTTGTGTTAAAAAAAATGAATCATAATGTATTAAAAAAAAAATATTTTATTTATATCAAATAAAAAAAATTGAATAAACTCATTTTTTATAACACTATAAAATAATCAATATAATTTTTTCTTAAATAATCACTTTTATTACTAAAAAATTTAAATTACATTAAAAATATAAGAAATAAAAAATATTTTTTTTACAAATAAAGTATATTAAATTATGATATACAAGTGATTTATTAAATTTATTTAAGCTTCGTTCTTAGAAAAAGATAATAGAAATATCGATAATTATTTTAAAAGAGAAAAAAAGTTATAGATTACTAAGTGCAAGATAAAGAAGAAAATAATAATAGAGATAATAGACATTTTAATGAAGAGGAAAAGAAAATAGAGAACATAAATGTGATATACAAAACAAGTAAAATAATAAAAAAAGAGAGTGAAATATGAAAAAGAGAATGATAGAAGAGAGACCAAGAACAATATAAGAATATAAAAAATAAAAAGTCAAATAAATAAAATAACAATTATAGAGAGAAGTAAGAGAGAGAATATGTTGGACATTATGACAAATAGAAAAAACAAAAAAATAATTTAAAAATGTTAACTTTTAAAAATTAAACTTAAAATATAAATCATATATAATTTTTATTTATTTTAAAATGTAAAAACTATTGATGTTTTATTATTTTATTAGAATATAAAAAAGTTTTTATCTATTAATTTAATATAAATTTATTTATACTTAAAAATAAAAAACTTAATTAAATAATAAATAATATAATTATTCAAATATATTATCTTTATTTTATATGATATAGATAACAAATATAAATAGTTTTAAAGTTTATTAAAATAATTTTAGATTTCTTATTTTTTATAATATAATGTTACTTTATTTGAAAAAGCTATATGTACCATATATATATTGTTATAAACTAAACTTAAATCTAATTTATAATAATTATATGAAATTTATAATAATATTATAAATTTGTTATTAGATATTAGTTACTACAATAATAATTATAAACAATTTTTTAATTATTTAATTTTTTTTATATTAATATGTTATTAAAATTAATTATTACTCATTAAAAAATAATTATGAAAAAACTACTAATGGTTTATTATTTTATTAGAATATTAAAAAGTTTTAACTATTAATTTAATATAAATTTATTCATACTTAAAAATAAAAAACTTAATTGAGAAATTAATAATATAATTATTCAAATAAATTATCTTTATTCTATATACAATAGATAACAAATATAAATAGTATTAAAGATTAATAAAATAAATTTAGATTTCTTATTTTTTATAATATAATGTTACTTTATTTAAAAAGTCTATGTGCATTATATCTATAATGTTATAAACTTAAATTAATTCTAACTTATGATAATTACATGAAATAAACAATAATATTGTAAAATTTTATTAGATATTAGTTACTAAAGTAATAATTATAAACTATCTCTTTAATTATTATTTTTTTTTATATTAACATGTTATTAAAATTAATTATCACTCATTAAAAAAGTATTGTGAAAAAATATGCACAACATAAGAACTTATTAAGAGGCCGCATATCTCAATTGTACTCTTGCCTAAAAATCTTAACATTGGAGTTCTAATTAGATCTAATGCTATAATGTTTGTGTGGTCGCACAAACAAGCAAAAGAAAAATTGTCATAGTTGTGTGATTATTGTCGTTATGATAATTAATCATTTTAAAAATAATTTGAATTATTAAATATACACACTTTTTTAAAAAAACTTATGCTTATCATATATGTGTGAAAATATTCTAATATTAATATTTTATTTATATAAAATGAATAAAAAATAATTACATAAATAGTAATTTTTGGAACTTTTGACATTAATATATATAGTTTTCTCTCAATATATTATCATTCTTATTGAAATATTAAATTACATATAAAAGATAAATAAGAAAATATATAATTATCATTAACTTTATATATTAAACTATGTAATATTTTAAATTTCATATATTTTTTTTAATTCGTGGATATAGAAAAAGATAATAGAGACATAAATAGTTATTTCTTAAGAGAGATAAAGTTACAAATTGAAAAAAGTAAAATAAAAAAATAATAGTAATAAAGATTGACGAGCGATTATTTAACAAAAAAGATAATAAAAAGTAGATCACAGAGGAGATAAAGAGAAAAAAATAAAAAGATGGAAGAAAGAGAAATAAGAGATTAATGATTGATAGAAGAAAAAGCGAGACAAAGAAGAATGTTAAGACCTAGAGCAGTTAGAGATAAAAAAGAAATGATAATAAGAGAGAGAGAAAGAAGTGAAAGAATATAAGAGATATTGAGAGAAAGAAAAAGTAAGAGAAATAGTTAAATAAAAGTAAAATGTTATTAATAAACTTATAATATTTATAAAATATAAAAAGTAAATCTTATATAATATTTAATAATAAGAAAAATATAAAAACTATTTGATGTTTATTATTACTTATAAATATTTAAAAATTGACTATTAATTTAATAATTTTTATCACTAATATTTTATAATATAATATTTCTATAATTCTAAAAATTAGATAGATAATATATATGTATGTTATTATAAATCTAAATAAAATCTAATTTTTTTATAATTGATATAAGTTATGTTGCTAAATTTTTCACTAAATTGAAATTTTATTTTATTATACAAAATGATGTCCTATAATTATTATTATATAAAATTGATATAATTTTATAAAGTTATTTTCAAAAGAATTATTTTTATAATAGTAATTAGGGACTATCATTTTTATGATTTTGAATACATTATAATATTACAAAAAATTTAGTGTTGTTCATTAGGAAAATGAATGTTATGAAACAATTTGTGCTTTCTCAAAAGATCACCAATAATAATACTACTCTTGCCCAAGCATGCTTAACTTTTTAGTTCTAATGAGATCTAATGCTAAAATGCAGGTCTAGTCGAACATGCTCACAAACAAAAAAATATCATGGTTATGTGATTATTTTTTTATGGTAATAAACTATTTTTTAAATTTTCTAAGTTATCAAGACTATATAATTTTAAATAAGGTTTATGCTTGTTATATATGTCATAATTTATTATAAAATAATTAATTTTTTTAAATATAATTAACAAATAACAATGTTAACTATTATTTTTGAAAAATTAAACAATTCTAAATAATTTTTTTCAATTATGTTTTTTCTTATAAATTGAATCATTAAATTTCATAATAAATATTTAAAATAAAATATGTATTTTTCATGTAAATTATACATTAAACTATTTAAGAAGAGAAATTTCTTAAATATTATTAATTTATTGGCAGAAAAGAGATAATACATCCACAGATTATTATTCTGTAAAAGAGAAAATCATGGATTTATAATAGATAAATAGATAGGAAAATAATAATAGAGAGAGATGAGAGAAGATTAATTGTAAAAAAGAAAAGAGAGAGAATAAATAAGATTGAGAGAGTAAATAAATAAGTTAAAAAAATGACAAAATATGAAAGTATTCGTGAGTGAGAGAAAAAAATATAAAGAGATAAAGAATGAGGACACAAATAAGAAAAATAATAATATGAGAACGGCAATGGGTTGTTGCAGTGAGAAAAATAAAAAAATGTCAAAACATAAAAACTAAGAAAACTAATTTAAAACAAAAACCAACCATCAGAATCGAACGACTTGCCACAGCAAACTACAACGGTGCGTACATAATAAAACGTAAACATTCCAAAGTTAAATCGAATACCTAATTGCGTCGCGTCGCCATAATTCAAACCAAACAAATACATTTCGCCGCTTCTCGCTCGGGAAAGCAATTGCAGAACAGAACAAGCATTGGCAAACCAAGTTAACAAACAGTAATTGCATTTGCATAAATTCTTCTAAGCAGCAATGTATTCCGAGTTCAAACAATGTTGGACAAAACACGTAAAATTATGTACGCGAGGAATTCCAGAGTTGTGGGATTAATGTACACCATCCGATCACGCATTTTTGGTATCGAATGATAACCACTGTATTTTTTCATTAAAACTGGTAGGTCTGTAAGGTGTTCGATCGCACTGAACCGCCATCGCAAGGCCTGTATTTCCTCCACTTGCCATGTTAACCCCTGCCATTAAATCGTGAGTATGATCTAAAGGACATGATAAATTTCATATATATAAAGGTGTAGATTCGATTGCGTCCGTCTGATTACTCAATTTGCGTGATCGAATGGTGGCAGAGCATTCAAATCGAATGGGGTACTGCGCAACGGCTATTTTAGCCATAATTTCGGGCCTTTGTAAAGTTTTTATTTATTTATTTCCTAAATAAAATATTGAATTGGATTGAATGTTACCAATTGCATATAATCAAAGATTTTGTAGGAAATTAAGAAGAAAAATTTTATATATGATGCCAAGAAAATGTTAAAGCCACTATCATAAAAAGTATATATTAGATTATGCAACATAAGATATTTCTCAAATATTCATAATTGATAAGGAAAAAAATAATGAAGGTAGAGATAACTATTATGTAAGCGAGAGAAAATTAAGGACTAAAAACAACAAAATATAGAGGAAAATAAAAATATTGAGAAATAAGAGACAATTTAATAAAGAAAAAATATATAAAAAAATATAGAAGGATTAAATAAGAAAATGAGAGAAAGAGAAATGTGAAAGTAAAAAAAATAATAGAGAGTGAGGATAAGAAAAAAATTAAGATATTGAGATTATAGAGAAAAATAAGAAAATGGTAATAAGAGAGTAGAAAAAGTGAGAGAGCTTGAGAGATATGAGATAAATAGAACAAAATGAGAGAAATAATTAAGTAAAAGTTAAATATAAAGAATTAAACTTAAAATATTTATAAGATATATTAAGTTAATCATAAATAATATTTAATAGCAATATAATATAGAACCTATTTGTTGTTTATTATTTTTTAAAATATTACAAATATTTTAAATTTTTTTGAATATTCACGAAATAATATTTTATTTACTAATATTCTACATTATAATATTCTTTTTTAAAACTTTTACATATAAAAAATATATACTACTATAAACATTAATAAATTGTAATTTATTACAATTAATAAATTTTTTTCTTATTGATAATCTAAATTAATGTTAATATTTTATTAAATCATATGATCTGTTATATTTTTTATTATAGTAAATTAACAATAATATTACAATTTTTTTAAAAATTTATTTTCAAAAAATTAAATATAAATTATCATTTATAATAATTTTTTTAAATGATATTTTTATAAAAGTTTATTATCATTTTTTAGAAACAAAAATACTATGAAAAAATGAGCAACAATAAAAGTTTTAAAGAGGTCACCCATCCCAATACTAAGCTTATCTAAGCATGCTTAACTTTAGAGTTCTATAAATATCGAGTGCTATAATGCTGTTGTGATCACACATGCATGCAAAGCACACAACATTAAAGAATTCTGATTATTTCTCTCCAAAGTATTACGTTATTCCTAAGCTTTTTTAAATTTTTAAGTATATAAACTTTTAAATAAAGTTTATTTTTTTATATATAATATAATATATTATGATAAAAATTTCTCAATTATATAAAATTAATAAATAATTACATAAACTATCATATTTTATAACATTAACATTAATAAATAAGAATTTTTTTTTCATTATATTATTATTCTTAAAAATATAAAATTAAATTATGTAATAGAATATATATTAATCAAAATAATGATAGACTATGCCACATAGGAGATCTCGTAAATATTATTAATTGATTAACTGGAATAGATATAATTGAGATAGAAACAATTATTTTGTAAACGGGAAAAAGAAAATGGTTGAAATGGGAAAAATAGATAAAATAGTAATAATAGAGAGAGATGAGTATAATTATTAAAAATAAATAATATTTAACATTAATTATTTAATTTTCAATTTTATTATTTTATAAAGTAATATTAGTATATGATAAAGTTTAAACACAATATATATACTATTATAAACAAAAAGTAATTTGAATTTATTATATGTTTTGTAAGTTATTTTTCTCAATACTAAACTATATTAAAGTTATCATTTTATTACATCTTATGACGAGTCATATTTATTTTTACATAAAGTTGGTAAAAATGTTATTAAGACTTTATTAAAACTTAATTACAAAAATGGCACTTATAAACTATAGTTTATAATTATACAATTTTTGAAAATTAACATGCTTCAATAATCAATTATCATTAATTAAAAAAATAAGTAGTTTAAAAAAATATGTGTAACATTTCCCTAAAGAGGTCACCCATCCTAAAACTTTTCTTCCCAAAGTAAGATTTACATTAGAGTACTAATGATATCAAGTGCTATAATGCTAAGGTCTTCGCATATGTATAAAACAATATTCATTGTTGAGTGATTTTTGTCTTAAAAAAATGTATCATAATGTATTACAATAATAATTTTTTATTTATATCAAATAAAAAAATTTATGTGCACTATTTTTTTTATAAAACTACAAAATAATCAATACAATTTGATTTCTTATGGTATCATTTTTATAATGAAAAAATTAAAGTACATTAAAAATATAAATAATAAATTATATTATTTTACAAATATAGTATATTTTTGTATAACATACTAGAGATTTCTTGAATTTATTTAATCCATGTTCTTAGGAAAAAATAATTGAAATAGAGATAATTATTTTAAAAGAGAGAAAAAATTATAGATTAATAAGAGCAAGATAAAAAAAGAAAATAATAAGAGAGACGATAAATAATTTAATGAAGAGAAAATGGTAAGAGAGAATATAAGAGTGATAGAGAGAATTAATAAAATAAAAAAAGAGCGAGAAATAAGAAAATGACAATGATAGAGGAGAGAGAAGCTAAGAAGAATATAAGAATATGAAGAATAAAGAGACAAATAAGTAAAATAACAAAAGCAAAGGAAAGTAAGTGAGAGAATATGTTGGACATTAAGATAAATAGAAAAATCTAAAAAAAATAGTTTAAAAAAAGTTAACTTTTAAAAATTAAACTTATAATATTTCTTAAATATAAGATATAAATCATATATAACAATTATTTATTTCAAACTGTAAAAAATTTTTTAGGTTTAAAATTTTATTAGAATATTAAAAAGTATTCTAACTATTAATTTAATATAATTTTTTTTATATTTAAAAATAAAAAATCTTAATTAATGTTTAAATAATATAATTATTCAAATATATTATCTTTATTCTATATAATATAGATAACAAATATAAATAGTATTAAAGATTGACAAAATAATTTTCGATTTCTTATTTTTTATAATATAATGTTACTTTATTTAAAAAATCCATATGCACCATGTATATAATGTTATAAGCTTAAATTAATTCTAATTTATAATAATTATATGAAATAAATAATAATATTTTAAAATTGTAATTAGATAACAATTGCTAAAGTGATAATTACAAATTATCTTTTTAATTGTTTAAATTTTTTATGGTAACATGTTATTAAAATAAATTATCACTCCTTAAAAAAAGCTATTAAAAAATCTACACAACATAAGTACTTCTTAAGAGACCACCAATCTCAATTGTACTCTTGCCTAAGAATCTTAACATTGAAGTATTAATTAGATCTAATGCTATAATGTTTGTGTGGTTGCACAAGCATGCAAAAGAAAAATTATCATAGTTGTGTGATTATTGTCATTATGATAATTAATCATTTTAAAAATAATCTAAATTATTAAATATATACCCTTTTTTAAAAAAGTTATGCTTATCATATATGTGTGAATATATTCTAATATCAATATTTTATTTATATCAAATGAATAAAAAGTAATTATTTTTGAAACATTTGACATTAATATATGAGGTTTTCTGTCAATATATAACATTCTTATAAAAAAATTAAATTACATAAAAAATATAAATAAGAAAATATATAATTATAAAAAATTTTATATATTAGTTACTAAAGTAATAATTATAAAAAATATTTTTAATTATTTCATTTTTTATATTAGCATGCTATTAAAATTAATTATCACTCATTAAAAAAATACTACGAAAAAATATGTGCAACATAAGAACTTCTTAAGAGGCCCCCCATCTCAATTGTACTCTTGGCTAAAATTCTTAACATTGAAGTTCTAATTAGATATAATAATATAAGGTTTGTGCCGTCGCACGAGCATGCAAAAGAAAAATTATCATAGTTGTATGATTATTGTACTTATGATAATTAATCATTTTAAAAATAATCTGAATTATTAAATATATACACTTTTTTAAAAAGTTATGCTTATCATATATGTTTTAATATATTCTAATATCAATATTTTATTTATATAAAATGAATAAAAAATAATTAGATTGTAATTATTCTTGAAACTTTTAACATTAATATATAAGAATTTTTCTAAATATATTATCATTCTTCTAAAAAAATAAATTATATAAAAAAGATAAATAAGAAGAAGTAAAAGAAATAATTAAATAAAAGTAAAATGTTATTAATAAACTTATAATATTTATAAAATATGAAAAGTTAAAATTATATAATATTTAATAATAAGAAAAATATAAAAACTATTTGATGTTTATTATTACTTTACAATATTATTAATATTTTAAAATAATTTAACTATTAATTTAATAATTTTTTTGATCTCTTAAATTCCGTAATATAATATTTCTATATTTTAAAAATTAGATACATAATATATATGTGTTATTATAAATCTTAATAAAATCTAATTTATATGTTGCTAAATTTTTCATTATATTAAAATATAATTTTATTATATGAAATGATATCTTATATATATTATTATACAAAATTGATAATAATTTTATAAAGTTATTTTCAACAAAATTGTTGTTATAATAGTAATTAGGAACTATCATTTATATTAATTTGTATACATTATAATATTATAAAAATTTATTGTCATTCATTAGAAAAAGGAATGTTATGAAAAAAAGTATGCTGTCTGAAAAGGTCACCAATCATAATACTACCCTCCCCAAGCATGCTTATTTTTGAGTTCTAACGATATCTACTGCTAAAATACTGGTCTAATCGAACATGCTCACAAATGAAAAAACATCACAGCTGTGTGAATATTTTGGAAATAAATAATTTTTATAATTTCCTAAATTATCAAGCCTATACACTTTTAAATAAGGTTTTTTTCTTTTTATTTATGTCATAATATTTTCTAACATAATTATTTTATTTAAATATAATTAATAAATAATTATATTAACAATTATTTTTTAAAAATTAGATAATTCTAAATATCTTTTTTTAATTATGTTTTTTATTATAAATTAAATAATTAAATTGCATAATAAATATTTAAAATAAAATATGTATTTTCTTATATAATATATATTAAACTGTTTAACACGAGAGATTTCTTAAATATTTATAATTGATTGGCTAAAAGAAGATAATAGAGCCACTGATGATTATTCTGTAAAAATGAAAATCATTGATTTATAATAAGAAAATAGATAAGAAAATAATAATAAAGAGAGATGAGAGAAAATTTATTGTAAAAAAATAGAGAGAGCATAAATAAGATAGAGAGAATAAATAAATAAGTTAAAAAATTACAAAATGGGAAAGTATAGATGAGTGAGAGGGGAAAAAATAAAAAGAGATAGAGAATAGAGACACAAATAAAAAAATAATAATATGAGAATGGAAACGAGTTATTATATCAAGAAAAATAATAAAATGTCAAAAGATAAAAGGTGAGATAATTAATTTTAAAAAAAACTAACCATCAAAACATAACGGGTTGCTCCAACAAATCGCAACAAATCGAGGTTGCGTACATAAGATAGTGTAAATATTCCAATGTTAAAATAGATACCTGATTGCTTTGCGTCTTTGTAATTCTAACCAAACAGACGCATTTCACCGCTGCTCACTCTGGAAAGCAATTCCAGAACATAGCGAACAATGGCAAACCACGTCGAGAAATAGTAACTACGTTTGCCAGAATTCCTCTAAGTTGCCATGCATTTCGCGTGCGAATAGTGTGGGACAAAAGACATGAATTTATCTACATGGCAAATTCCTAAATTGTGCGAATAATGTACATCATGCGATAGTACATTTTAGGAATTGAACGATTTCCCTCGTATTTTATCATTCAAATCGGTAATCCTATTAGATGTCCGATCGCACTGAGTTTCCATCGGACCGTATGTATTTCCTCCGCTTGTCAAGTTAACTCCTATGGTCAGATCGAAATTCTGATCTAATGGCCCGATCAATTTAATATCTATAAAGGCACCGATTTGATTACGCCTGTCCGATTCGTCAATTTGCACGATCGAACGATGGCCGAGTGTTCTCATCGAACATGGTACTGTGCAACGGCTATTTTAGTAGTTATTTCGTGTTGTTTGAGAGTTTTTTTTTATTTATTTCCTAAATAAAATATTACAGAAGTTGCAAAAATTCTATTAGCTAAATGGGTGTTGGGGTAGCTCTATTGGATCTTACAAATTACATATAAATAGGAGATTTTATACGAAAATAATAAGAAAAATTTTATATGATGCCAAGAAAATATTAAAGCCATTTGCAGCTCATTTCTATCGTTGTTTTCATATGCTGCTTATCTATTGAAACTTCTAAAATTCTTTTCTTTCTCAAATAAGTTAAATTATAAATTTTGTAGTATTTATTTTATTTAATTAAGATACAGATGTTTCTTTAATGATTTTTTCAAAAATAGGATGTGTTGCATTGATTGAGATTTTTTGTCGTTGAACGTTTTTATTTTTTTTTTAATTTTATTTACTTGTATTTTACTTGTTGTATGTCCCATATATTTATCATAAAAATATATATTAGATTATGTAATATAAGATATTTCTTAAATATTGATAATTAATAAGGAAGAAAATAATGAAGGTGAAGATAACTATTATTTAAGAGAGAGAAAGTTAATGATTGATGAGAACGAAATAGATAGAAAACAAAATATAGAGAGATGAGAGAGATTTTAATAAAGAAAAAATATACATTAAAATTAGTGAGAATAAATAAAAAATGAAGGAGAGAGAAATGTGAAAGTAAAAAAGAATAATGGAGAGAGAGAGGATAAGAAAAAAATTACATATTGACAATATAGAGAAAAATAATAGAATGATGAGAAGAGAGGGAAAAGTGAGAGAATTTAGAGATATTGAGATAAATATAAAAAATGAGAAAAATAATTAAATAAAAGTTAAACAAAAATAATTAAACTTATAATATTTATAGTATATAATAAGTTAATCATATATAATATTTAATAAAAATAAAATATGGAAACTATTTGCTATTTATTATCATTTTTGAATATTACAAATATTTTAAATTTCTTTTATTATTTATAAAATAATATTTTATTTACTAATGTTCTATAATATAATATTTCTATATTCAAAAAGTTAACATATAACAAACATATACTATTATAAACATTAATTAATTATAGTTTATTACAATTAATAAAATTTATTTTGCTTTATAATAAACTAAATTAACGTTCATATTTTGTTACATCACATGACGTGCTATATTTTTTATTATAATAAATTAACAAAAACATTACGAAGTTATTTTTAAAACTTATTTACAAAAAATTAAATATAAACTATCATTTATAATAGTTTTTTTAAATATATTTTTATATAACTTTATTGTCATTTTTTTTTAAAAAATGCTATAAAAAAATATGAGCAACAATAAAAGTTTTCAAGAGGTCACTCATCCCAATACTATGTTTGTCTAAGCATACTTAACTTTGGAGGTACGTCAATATCGAGTGCTATCATGCTGTTTTGATTGCACATGCATGCAAAACACACAACAATAGAGGATTGTAATTATTTCTTTCTAAGGTATTGCACTATTTCTAAATTTTCCAAATTATTAAGCATATATACTTTTAAACAAAATATATTTTTTATATAATTATTTCATAACATAATGTCAGTATTATGTTAAAATTTAAACAAAACATATTTATACTATTATAAAAAGAGATTAATTCAAATTTATTATATGTTTTGTAAGTTATTTTTCTCTATATTAAACTATGTTAAAGTTATTATTTTATTATATCATATGATGGGTCATATTTATTTTTACATAAAATTGACAAAAATGTTATAAAAACTTTATGAAAAATTAATTACAAAAACGATATTTATAAATTACAATTTATAATCATATAATTTTTTAAAATTTACATGTTTCAATAATCAATTATTACTAATTAAAAAGATAAATACTTTAAAAAAAATGTGTAACAATTCTCTCAAGAGGTCACCCATCCTAAAACTTCTCTCCTCAAAGCAAGATTAATATTAGAGTACAAATCATATCTAGTACTATAATGCTAAGGTCGTCGCATATGTATCAAATGAATATTTATTATTATGTGATTTTTGTCTTAAAAAAATGAATCAAAATGTATTACAATAATAATATTTTAATGAAGAAGATAAGATAAGAGAGAAAATAAAAATGATAGAGAGAATAAATAAAATTATAAAAGAGAGAGAAATAAGAAAAAAAGAATGATAGATGAGAGAGAGAGAGACCAAGAAGATTATAATAATATAGAAAATAAAAAAACAAATAAATAGAATAATAATTACAGAGAGAAGTAAGTGAGAGAATATGTTAAACATTAAGATAAATAGAAAAAAATTTAAAAAATAATTTAAAAACGGTTAATTTTTAAAAATTAAACTTATAATATTTATCAAATATAAAATATAAATCTTGTATAATATTCATTTATTTAAAAATTGAAAAACTATTGAAGATTTATTATTTTATTAAAATATTAAAAAGTTTTTAGCAATTAATTTAATATAAACTTATTTATACTTAAAAATAAAAAACTTAATTAAATAATAAATAATATAATTATTCAAATATATTATCTCTGTTCTATATAATATAGATAAAAAATATAAATAATATTAAAGATTGATAAAATAATTATAGATTTCTTATTTTTTATAATATAATGCAACTTTATTTAAAAAATTTATATGCACCATATATATACTGTTACAAACATAAATTAATTCTAATTTATAGTAATTATATGAAATATATAATAACATTATAAAATTGTTATTTGATATTAATTACTAAAGTGATAATTATAAACTATTTTTTTATTATTTAATAATTTTATATTAACATGTTATTAAAATTAATTATCACTAATTTAAAAAAATGCTACGAAAAAAATATGCGCAACATAAGAACTTCTTAAGAGGCCAACCATGTCATATGTACCCTTGCCAAAAAATCTTAACATTGGATTTCTAATTAGATCTAATGCTATAATGTTTGTGTGGTCGCACAAGCATGCAAAAAAAATTATCATAGCTATGTGATTATTATCGTTATTATAATTAAGCCTTTTAAAAATAACTTTTTATAAAATAAATAAAAAATAATTATATAAACTATTATCTTTTGAAACTTTTGACATTAATATATAACATTTTATTTCAATATATTATCATTCTTATAAAAATATTAAATTACATAAAAATGATATATAAAAAATATATAATTATCTTTAATGTTATATCTTAAACTATTTAATACGAGAGATTTCTTTTATTTTTTTAATTCATAGAAATAAAAAAATGAAGACATAAATAAATATTTTTAAAGGGAGAGAAAGTTGCAAATTGAAAAGAGTAAAATAAAAATAATAATGATAATAGAGATTTATGTGAGATTATTTAACAAAAAACAAAATAAAATTATAATATAGAGGAGATAGAGAGAAAAAATAAACAAATGAAAGAATGAGAAAAAAGAAATTAATGATTGATAGATGAAAGAGAGTGGAAGAAGAATATTAGGATATAGAGCATTAAGAGACAAAAAGGGAATGATAATAGGTGAGAGAAAGAGGTGAAAGAATATGAGAGATATGAGAGAAAGAAAAAATGAAAGAAATAGTTAAATAAAAGAAAATTGTTATTAATAAACTTATAATATTTATAAAATATAAAAAGTGACAAAATAAGAAAGTGTAGAGGAGTGAGAGAGGAAAAAATATAAAGAGATAGAGAATGAAGGCATAAATAAAAAAAATAATATGAGAATGACAATGGGTTGTTACAGTGAGAAAAATAATAAAATGTCCAAACATAAAAAGTGAGAAAAATAATTTAAAAAAACTAACCGTGAAAACATAACTAGTCATTATGGCGAACCACAATGGTTCGTGGTTGCGTTCATAATAAAACATAAATATTCCAATGTTAAATCAGAAACCTGATTGTGTCACATCTCGATAGTTCAAACAAAACAAATACATTTCGCCGCAGCTTGCTCGAGAAAATAATTCCAGAAGACAGCCAGCATTAGTGAACCACGTTAACAAACAGTAACTGCGTTTGCATAAATTCCTCTAAGCTGCAATGCATTCTGCATTCGAACGTGGGACCAAACATAAACTTATTTACATGGAAAATTCCAGAATTGCGAGATTAATGTACACCATCCGATTGCGCATATTTGGGATCGAACGATCTCCGCCGTATTTTATCATTCAAACCGATAATCTGTAAGCTATTCGATCGCACTGAGTCACCATCACACGGTCTGTATTTCCTCCACTTGCCAAGTTAACTTCTACCTTAAAATCGAGAGTCTGATCTAACTGACCCGATCAACTTCCTATATATTATGGTGCTGATTCGATTGCATCCGTTCGATTGCTCAATTTTTTAGATTCAATTGGGTGTTGGGTAATTCTATTGGACGTAACAAAATTGCATATAAATAGGAGATTGTGTATGAAATTAGGAATAAAAATTTTTATATGATGCCAAGAAAATATTGAAGCCGTTTATGGCTCGTTTCCATTGTCGCTTCCATTCGCTGCTTATCTTTTCAAACTTCTAAAAATCTTTCCTTTCTCAAATAAGCTAAATTATTATTTTTTTTAGTATTTAATTCATTTAATTAAGATGCATATGCTCCTTTAATGATTTTAGAAAGAATAGAATTTTTGTTGTATTAACTTAGATTTTATGTCGCTAAATGTTTTTATTTTTTTTAATTTTATTTTGTTGTAAGGCACTTGTAACATGTCCCATTTATTTCATTATAAGACCATAGTTGTCTGTCTCATTTGTCTTTTTGTTTTGAGGGTTTAGCCTACCTGTCTTTCGATAAAAGACTTATTCTTTGTTATATTTGTCTCGTTTTTTCTTGGGGTGGATAGATGCTTTTATTTTAGGCCGATTCATGTAAATATCGATTGTGTACATTTTCAACTATTATTTATTTTTTAAATTGAAAAATTATTGAAAATCACATTAAACACTTGTTAAACTTTTTTAAAAATTACTAAAAGTAGTTTTTAAAAATATTTTATAACAAATCATAATTTTATTCATAGCAATTCAACCCTCTCTTGTTGAACCTCACTTGAAATATCTTATTTAAATTAATTATCTTTCAGTAGGAAAAGGAATGTTATGAAAAAATGTCTGACTCTAGCACAAACATGCTTAATTTTTGAGTTTTAATGGAATCAAGTATTATATTGTTGGCGTGGTCACAACTATATGCGAAAGGCAAAAATTCATAGTTGTGCGATTTTTGTTTTGAAAATAATGAAGTATTTAAAAAGTCCCAAAATTAACAAGCAAATGTACTTCTAAAATATTTCATATTCTTATTATATATGTCAAACTGTATTATAATATTAATATTTTATTTATATATGATAAATAAAAAATAAAATATAATATTTCTTTTTATATCTGTGACAATAATACTATATAATTTCTTTAATTATGTTATTATTCTTATAAATAAAAAAATAAAATACTTAGTTAATATGAATAATACAATATATATTTATAATAAAAAGTATATATTAGGCTATGTAACATAAGATATTTCTTAAATATTGATAATTCATAAGGAAAAAATATGAAGGTGAAGATAACTATTATGTAAGTGAGAGAAAGTTAATGATTGATAAGAACAAAATAGATAAATAAAATAAAAATAAAGAGAGATGAGAGACATTTTAATAAAGAAAAAAATATACATAAAGAAATTGAAAAAATAAATAAAAAATGAAAGAGAGGAAAATGTGAAAGTAAAAAATAATAATGGAGAGAAAGAGGATAAGAAAAAATTAAGATATTGAGAATATAGAGAAAAATAAGAGAATGATGATAAGAGAGAGTAAAAAGTGGCAGAATCGAGAGATATTAAGATAAATAGAAAAAAATGAGAGAAATAATTAAGTGTTAAAAATAAATAATCAAACTTATAATATTTATAGTGTATAATAAGTTAATCATATATAATATTTAATAATAATACAATACAAAAACTATTTATTGTTTTAGAATGTTACATATATTTTAAATTTGTTTGGCTATTTATAAAATAATATTTTATTTATTAATATTCTATGATATAATATTTCTATATTTAAACATTTATCATATAACAAACGTATACTACTATAAATATTAATTAATCCTAATTTATTAAAATTAATAAAATTGATTTTGCTTAATAATTAACTAAATTAATGTTCATATTTTATTATATCATATGATGAGCTATATTTTTTTATTATAATAAATTAACAATAATATTGCGAACTTAATTTTAAAAATTATTTTCAAAAAATTAAATATAAACTATCATTTATTATAATATTTTTAAATTATAGTTTTATAAAAATTTATTATCATTTATTTAAAAAATGTTATGAAAAATATGAGCAACAATAAATGTGTTCAAGAGGGCACCCATCCCAATACTATGCTTGTCTAAGCATGCTTAACTTTGGAGTTCTATCGATATCGAGTGCTATAATTGAGGTTCTTTGCGCTTAAGATAATCCCAGAAGAGGGGGGAGGGGGTTAATTATGATAAATAAAATTTTCTTTTGATTTTCAGTTTCAATTAAAACTTAAATCTTTTAAGTAAGAATAGTACACAAAAGATTTTTAAGGTGGTTCGACTCAAAATCACGCCTACATCCACCCCTAACCGGTGTTGGGAAAAACCATTAAAATCATAAAATTACAAGAGAGGTTTTTCTTACGGTTCACCTCAAACTTACTTAGGATTTTACCTACGGCTAATCCCGAACCTACTTGAGTTTTTTTGGGCCCAACTCAAACCTCGGGCTTTTGCACAATTGTCGGGATGCCCATACCCCAAAGAAAGAAATACAAAAAATTGGCAAAACTCAAGACAATTTTAAGAGAAATATCAGGCACACACAATACCGAAAAGAGGGAGGAATAGAGATTGAAAAATAGTTGAAGCAAAAACCTCCAATTTTGGATTCCTTCTTGCAGCTTTTACTTTGACTTTGGAAGCACCGTATGTACTTGGAATTGCTCGATATTGTGATTTGATAGCTTTGAAATCTTAGCAATGATAACCTCTAGGAGTTCTTCATCATTCCCTATTTATAAAGCTTAATTTGAGCTCTAAATCCACTCTCAACAGCTCTAAAATGAACTAGCTGTTTGGGTAACGGACAAAAAGCAGTCACCATTCGATTTGGAGCCTGAAATGGACGTTTCTGATTGAATTTCGAATTTACAGCTCGAGATCAATCCTAGCCGTTGGATCTAAACGACCATGATCTGGGCCATTGGATCGTGCATTGGTTGTCCTGCATGTATTAAAACATTGTGTCCAGAATAACTAAAATAGAAACTTACTGCAGTTGTTCAGCATCATCTTGTAGATGTGTCTCGGGTTCGAATCTCCAGCTTGTCGTTTTATTACATGTAACAATTTACATCGATTAATCTAAGCATTTCGATCGCGCCTGCCCTTCCACCTTCTATAACAATCAAATGGGAGTTTAGTCCCACATCGTCCAAATGTCTTTGCCATTACTTTCTATAACACTTTTGATTCATACGTCTCTTTAGCCGTTTGGGGTTGGCTCCCCCCTTCCTCGACCAAGATTTCATCACTTGGTCATGGTTGACTTGATGTCGCGCTTGTTCTGGTTCAGCTTTCTATGTGGGTCGAGTTCGCACTTATTTCACACTTGTTCCGTTCAGCAGTTGCGGGCTAATTTCTCACTTGTTCCATTTAGCAGCTCTTTCTATTGCCTTTGGGCTTCGCTCGCCCCTTTCAAGTCTATCAAACTATTTTTACTTTATTTTATTTTTTAAATCCTTAAAGCTTTGATGGACCAGACGTTGGGTTGTCCACATCTTTAAACCCTTCTATGACAATTGAATAAGAGTTTAGTCCCACATTGTCCAAATGTCTTTGCCATTGCTCTCTATAACACTTTTGGTTCATACGTCTCTTTAGCCGGTTGGGGTTAGCTCCCCCCTTCCTCGACCAAGATTTCATCACTTGGTCCTGGTTGACTTGATTTCGTGCTTGTTCTGGTTCAGCTTTCTCTGTGGGCTGAGTTCGCACTTATTTCACACTTGTTTCGTTTAGCAGTTGCGGGCTGATTTCTCACTTGTTCCATTAAGCAGCTCTTTCTATTGCCTTTGGGCTTCGCTCGCCCCTTTTGGCTCTATTAAAAAATTTTTACCTTATTTTATTTTTTAAATCCTTAAAGCCTTGATGGACCAGACGTTGGGTCGGGTCGACCTGCTCAACGCTACAGTGAAAATTCTCGAGGCTAACGTTGTTTTATAGTATTTGTGAGAATTTTTGTGCCAAAATTTAAAATATAAGTATACCAAAATAATTTTATATTATGATAGTATTACAAGTGCCCTAAATTACTATGAAATGAAATTCATGAAAAATAATTTTAAAAAATCAAAAACCAATTTTTATACTTTTCATCAATAATGCTTAGCCCAAAAATCAAAATTCAAAAATTACTAAACTTATAACATTTTCAAATATTAATACTACTAGTGTGTCACATCATCTCAAAATTTGGACATATCAAATTCAAGAAAAATAAAGTGATATTCAAGTATAAAGATTTTGGTGCATACCTTTAATTTTCTTGAACCTTGTTATCACTCCAAGAGTCTTGAAAACCACTATTTTAGACATTTTAAAGTTCATGGATTGACTTAATTTAATATTAATAATTTCACTTAAAGCAAGCCCAAATGATATATAAACATTTACGCTTGACTCATCAAACACAAGAGTGTAACAATAATGCTGTTTTGATCCCACATACATGCAAAACACAAGATTAGAGGATTGAGAGTATTTTTTTCTAAGTTATTGCATTATTTCTAAACTTTTCTAAATTATTAAGCATATAAACTTTTAATTAAAATTTATCTTTTCTATATTTAATATAATAGATGATGTTATCAAATTTTTAATTATATAAAATAAATAAATAATTACCTGAACTATCATTTTTTATAACATTTACATTGATAGATAAATTTTTTTTATTATATTATCATTCTAATAAATATAAATTAAGTTATATAATAAGTATAAATAATAAAATATACAGATTTATCAAAATAATGTTAGACTACACCACATAAGAGATCTCTTAAATATTATTAATTGATTAAATGGAATAGATTTATTGAGATAGAGATAATTATTTCGTAAAAGTGAGAAAAATAATGATTATGAATACAAAAATAGATAGAAAAATAACAATAGAGAGAGAGAGAGATGAGAAATGATTTAACAATAAGCAAAAGAAAAGAGAACTTAAAAGAGATAGAGGAATTAAATAAATAAATTAATAAAAAAGAAACAAGAAAAAAGAGATGAATAATAAAAAGAAAGAGTCAAATAAGAAAATAAGGAGATAAAAAATGAATAAACAAAAAAGAAAGGACAATAGGTGAGAGAAGAAAGTGCATAAATTTTAGAGATAATAAAGTAAAAAAAAACATGAGAGAAAAAATTAAATAAAAGTAAAAACTTAATAATAAGGCCTGTAATATTTATTAAGTATTACAATATTTACTAATAAAAAATATAGAAACTATCTTAGGTCTATTATTATTTTAGAATATTTAAAATATTTATAGAAAATTTAACCATTTATTTAATATTTTTTTATCATACTTAAATTATAAAATGAATTAGATAATAAGTATTATAATTATTATATTTAATTATCTTTTTATGCTACAAGATAGTTATTAAAAACAAATAATATTTAACACTAATTATTTAATTTTAGATTTTATTATTTTATAACGTAATATTAGTATATGTTAATATTTAAGCACAACATATATATTATTATAAATAAAATTTAATTCAAATTTATTATATATTTTGTAAGTTATTTTTTCAATATTAAACTATGTTAAAGTTATCATCTTATTATGTCATATGATGAGTCGTATTATTTTTACATAAAATTGATAAAAATGTTATAAAGACTTTATTAAAAATTAATTACAAAAATGATATTTATAAACTATAATTTATAATTATATAATTTTTTAAAATTAAAATGTTTAGAAAATTAATTATCATTAATTAAAAAGATAAATACTTTAAAAAAATATGTGTAACAATTCTCTCAAGAGGTCACCCATTCTAAAACTTCTCTCCCCAAAGCAAGATTAATATTAGAGTACCAACAATATCTGTCGCTATAATGCTTAGGTCTTCACATATGTATAAAAAAATATTCATTATTGTGAGATTTTTTCCTTAAAAATAATGAATCAAAATGTATTACAATAATAATATTTTATTTATATTAAATAAAAAATTACATAAACTATTTTTTAACACGACAAAAAAGTCAATACTATTTGTTTTCTTATGTTATAATTTTTATATTGAAAAAAAATAAATTACATTAAAAATATAAATAATAAAATATAATTTGTTTAACAAATATATTATATTACATTATGATATACAAGAGATTTCTTAAATTTATTTAATCTATATTCTTAGGAAAAGATAATAGAAATAGTGACAACTATTTTAAAAGAGAAAAAAGTTATAGATTAGTATGAGTAAGGTAAAGAAGAAAATAATAATAGAGATGAGTCATTTTAATGAAGCAAAAAAGATTGGAGAGAACATAAAAATAATAAGAAAATCAAATAAAATAATAAGTGAGAGCGAGAGAAATAAGAAAAAGAGAACGATAAAGGAGAGAGAAAGACCAAGAAGAATTTAAAAATATTAAAAAATAAAAAGATAAATAAATAAAATAACTATAAAAGGGGAAATAAATGGGAGAATATGTTGGACATTAAGATAAATATAAAAAAACTAAAAATAATAATTTTAAAAAGGTTAACTTTTATTAATTAACCTTATAATATTTATTAAATATAAAATATTAATCATATAAGATATTTATTTATTGAAAAATGTAAAAACTATTAAAGATTTATTATTTTATTAGAATATTATAAAGTTTCTTACTATTAATGTAATATAATTTATTTATACTTAAAAATAAAAAACATAATAAAATAATAAATAATATAATTGTTCAAATATATTATCTTTATTCTATATAATATAGATAAAAAAATATAAATAGTATTAAAGATTGATAAAATTAATTTAGATTTCTTATTTTTTATAATATAATATTTCCTTATTTAAGAAATTTATATGCACCATATATATACTGTTATAAACTTAAATTAATTCTAATTTATAATAATTATGTGAAATATCTAATAATATTATAAAATTTTTATTAGATATTAATTACTAAATTGATAATTATAAACTATCTTTTTAATTATTAAATTTTTTTATATTAACATGCTATTAAAATTAACGAGAGAACATAAGAGATATTGAGAGAAAGAAAAAGTGATAGAAATAGTTAAATAAAACTAATATGTTATAAATAAACTTATAATATTTATAAAATATAAGAAGTTAACTTTATATAATATTTAATAATAAGAAAAAATAAAAAACTATTCGTTATTTATTATTACTTTAAAATATTATTATTACTTAAAAAATTGACTTAATTTAATATATTTTTATCTCTAATATTCAATAATATAATATTTCTATATTTTAAAAATTAGATACATAGTATATATATATATATGTTGTTATAAATCTAAATAAAATCTAATTTATTATAATTGATTTAAGTTTTATTACTAAATTTTTCACTAAATTGAAATATTATTTTATTACATGAAATAATGTCCCATATTTATTATTATATAAAATTAATAATAATTTTATGAAGTTATTTTCAAAAGAATTATTATTATAATGGTAATTATGAACTATCATTTCTATTCATTTCTATACATTATATATTATAAAAATTCATTGTCGTTCATTAGAAAAAGGAATGTTATGAAAAAATGTGATGCCTAAAAAGCTCACCAATTATAATACTACTATCCTACAAGCCTACTTAACTTTTCAGGTCTAACGAGATCTAATGCTAAAATGTCAGTCTAGTCAAACATGCTCACAAATGAAAAGGTATCATAGTTATGTGATTATTTTTTAAAATTAGTCAACCATTTTTAAAATTTCATAAATTATCAAGGCTATTCACTTTTAAATAAGATTTGTGGTTGACACATATGTCACCATATATTATAATTTATTTATTTTTTTAAAATTTTTAATAAATAACAATATTAACTATTATTTTTGAAAAATTAAACAATTCTAAATAAATTTTTTTCAATTATGTTTTTCTTATAAATTTAATAATTAAATTATGTAATAAATATTTAAAATAAAATATGTATTTTTTATATATATTATATATTAAACTATTTAATATGAGAGATTTCTTAAGTATTATTAATTGATTGGTTGAAAAGAGATAATGGAGCAACAGGTGATTATTCTACAAAAGAGAAAATCATGGATTTATAAGAGAAAAATACATAGGAAAATAATAATAAAGAGAGATTGGAGAAGATTTATTGTAGAAAAAAGAAAAGGGAGAGCATAAATATGATAGAGAGAATATATAAATAAGTTAAAAAAATGACAAAATAAGAAAGTATAGATGAGTCAGTGAGGAAAAAATATAACGAGATTGAGAATGAAGAGAAAAATAAAAAAATAATAATATGGGAATGACAAAGGGTTGTTTTAGAGAAAAAAATAATAAAACATAAAACATAAAAAGTGAGAAAAATAATTTGAAAAAACTGACCATCAAAACATAACTTGTTACTACAGTGAACGGCAATGGTTCGAGGTGTTGTTCATAATAAAACGTAAATATTCCAATGTTAAATCGGATACCTAATTTCATGGCTTCTCCATATTTCAAACTAAACAAATACTTTTCTCGCAGCTCGCTCAGGAAAATAATTCCAGAACCCAGGAAGCATTGGCGAACCACGTTAACAAACAATAACTGTGTTTGCATAAATTCCTCTAAGCTGCAATGCAATCTGCATCTGAACAATGTGGGACAAAATGCGCGAGCTTATCTACACAATAAATTCCACAATTGTGGGATTAATGTACACCATCCGATTACGCATATTTGGGATCGAACGATCACTGCCGTATTTTATCATTCAAACTGGTAATTCTGTCAGCTGTCCGATTGCACTGAGTCACAATCGCACGGTCTATATTTCCTCTACTTGCCAAGTTAACTCCTGCCATCAGATCGTGAGTCTGATCGAACGAACCCGATCAATTTCATATATATATAATGGTACTGATTCGATTGCATCAGTCTGATTGCTCAATTTATGTAATTAAATTGGAAGTTGGGTAATTCTATTGGATGTAAAAAATTGCTTATAAATGAGAGATTTTGTACGAAAATAAGAAGAAAAATTTTTATATGATGCCAAGAAAATATTGAAGCAGTTTGCAATCGTTTCTATCGTCGCTTTCATATGCTGCTTATCTTTTCAAACTTCTAAAATTCTTTCCTTTCTCAAATAAGCTAAATTATTAATTTTTGTAGTGTTTAATTCATTAAATTAAGATACATTTGCCGCTTTATTATTTTATAAAGAATAAGATTTTTGTTGTTTTAACTTCGATTTTATGTCGCTGAATGTTTTTATTTCTTTTAATTTTATTTTGTTGTAAGGCACTTGTAGCATGTCTCATTTATTTCATATAAGACCATAGTTGTTTATCTCATTTGTCTTTTTGTTGTGAGGGTTTAGCATACCCGTCTTTCGATGAAAGACTTATTTTGTGTTATGTTCGTCTCATTTTTTCTTAGGGTGGATAGATGCTTTTATTTTAGGCCGATTCATTTAAATATCGACTGTGTACGTTTTCAACTTTTATTTATTTTTCAATTACATGACTTTAAAAAACTTAATATGTTTTTAACATAAAATGAAAAATTATTGAAAATGATATTAAATATTTGTTTAACTTTTTTAAAAATTACTTGAAATAGTTTTTAAAAATATTTTGTGGTAAATCCAAATTTTATTCATAACAATTCGACCCTCTCTTGTTGAACCTCAGTTGAAATATCTTATTTAAATTTATTATCTTTCATGAGAAAAAAGAGTGTTATGAGAAAATATGTGCAACTTGAGAACTTCTCAAGAAGTGACCCCATCTTAATAGGACTCTAGCCCAAGCATGCTTAATTTTTTAAATTTAATAGAATCAAGTGTGATAATGTTATTGTGGTCGCAACTATATGCAAAAGAAAAAAATTCAAAGTTGCGTGATTATTGTTTTGAAAATAATGAAGTATTTAAAAAGTTACAAAATCAACCAGTAAATGCACTTCTAAAATATTTTATATGCTTATCATATATGTCAAACTATATTATAATATTAATATTTTATTTATATAAGTTAAATAAAAAATAAAATAAACTATTTCTTTTTATATCAGTGACATAAATAGTATAGAATTTCTTTAATTATATTATCATTCTAATAAATAAAAAATAAATATAAATACTATAATATATAATCATCTTAAAAATTATATATTAGATTATGCAACATAAGATATCTCTTAGATATTTATAATTGATAAGGAAACAAATAATGAAGGGGAAGATAATTATTATGTAAGAGAGAGAAAGTTAAGGATTGATAAGAATAAAATAGATAAAAAAACAAAAATACAGAGAGATGAGAGACATTTTAATAAAAAATTATACATAAAAAATAGAAAGAATAAATAAAAATGAAAGAGCTAGAAATGTGAAAGTTAAAAAGAATAATGGAGAGAGAGAGAGGATAATAAAAAAAAGTTAAGATATTGAGAATACAGAGAAAAATAAATAATGATGATAAGAGAGAAAAAGTGGAAGAATTGAGAGATATTGAGATAAATAGAAAAATGAGAGAAATAATTAAGTAAAAGTTGAACATAAATAATTAAACTTATAATATTTATAGTATATTATAAGTCAATCATTTTAGAATATTAGAAATATTTTAAATTTATTTAATTATTTATAAAATAATATTTTGTTTACTAATATTCTATAATATAATATTTCTATATTTGAAAATTTAACATATAACAAACATATACTACTATAAAAATTAATTAATTCTAGTTTATTACAATTAATAAATTTTTTCCCAAATAATAAATTAAATTAATATTCGTATTTTATTACATCATATGATGTGCTATATATTTTATTATAATAAATTAACAATAATATTACAAATTTATTATTAAAAATTATTTACAAAAAATTAAATATAAACTGTCATTTATGTTAATTTTTTAAAATTATATTTTTATAAAAATTTGTAATCATTTATTAGAAAAATGCTATGAAAAGATAAGTTCAATAATAAACATTGTCAAGAGGTCACACATCCCAATACTATGCTTGCTAAGCATGCTTAACTTTATAGTTCTATTGATATCGAGTGCTATAATACTATTTTTATCACGTATGCATGAAAAACACAAAACATTAGGTGATTGTGATTATTTTTTCTAAGGTATTACACTATTTCTAAACTTTTCTAAATTATTAAGCATGAAAACATTTAAATAAAATTTTTGTTTTTTTTGTATAATATAATGTATTATGATATCAATTTTTTAATTATATAAAATAAAAAATTAATTACTTAAACTATCATTTTTTACAACATTAACATTAATAGGTAAGAATTGTTTTATTATATTATCATTCTTATAAATATAAAATGAAATTAAATAATAAATATAAATAATAAAATATTTATATTTATCAAAATAATGATTGACTATGCCACATAGGAGATCTCTTAAAGATTATAAATTAATTAACTGGAATAGATATATTTGAGATAGAGATAATTATTTTGTAAAAGTGAGAAAAATAATGATTATAAAGACAAAAACAAATAAAAAAATAACATTAGACAGAGATGAGAGATGATTTAACGATAAGCAGAGGAAAAGAGAACTTAAAAGAGTTAAAATGAATAAATAAAGACATTAAAGAGAGAGAAATGAGAAAAAAGAGGTGAATAATAAAAAGAAAGAGTCAAATAAGAAAATAAGGAGATAAAAAATGAATAGAAAAATAAGAAATGATAATAGGCG
Source organism: Vanilla planifolia (assembly GCA_023846275.1). NCBI lineage: Eukaryota > Viridiplantae > Streptophyta > Magnoliopsida > Asparagales > Orchidaceae > Vanilla > Vanilla planifolia. Next base: position 28,921 of record JAIUJO010002295.1, on the reverse strand, counting down.
AGAGAAGAAAGTGCGTAAATTTTAGAGATATTAAAGTAAAGAAGAAACATGATAAGAAAAATTAAATGAAAGTAAAACCTTAATAATTAGGCTTATAATATTTATTAAATAATATAAGTTAACCATATATAATATTTAATAATAAAAAATATAGAAACTATCTAAGGTCTATTATTATTTTAGAATATTAAAAATATTTCAAAAAAAATTTGATCATATATATTAATATTTTTTTATCATACTTAAAATTATAAAATTATTGTAATTAATTATTTTTTTATGATGTAGAATTGTTATTAAAAGACAAATAATGTTTAACACTAATTATTTAATTTTGGATTTTATTATTTTGTAATGTCATATTAGAATATGTTAAAATTTAAGCACAACATATATATACCATTATAAACAAAATTTAATTCAAATTTATTATATGTTTTGTAAGTTACTTTTCTCAATATTAAACTATGTTAAAGTTATCATATGATGAGTCATATTTATTCTTATATAAAATTGATAAAAATGTTATAACGACATTATAAAAAATTAATTACAAAAATACGATTTATAAATTATTAGTTATAATCATATAATTTTTAAAAATTAACATGTTTTAATAATTAATTATCTTTAATTAAAAAGATAAATACTTCAAAAAAATATGTGTAATAGTTCTCTCAAGAGATCACCCATCCTAAAACTTCTCTACCCAAAGCAAGATTAATATTAGATTACCAATGACATCTGGTGTAATAATGCTAAGGTCTTTGCATATGTATAAAAAAAGTATTCATTGTTGTGCGATTTTTTTCTTAAAAATAATAAATCATAATGTATTACAAAAATAATTTTTTATTTATATTAAAAAAAATTTACATAAACTATTTTTTAACACTTCAAAATAATCATTACAATTTATCTTCTTTGGTTATCAATTTTATAATAAAAAATTAAAATTATATTAAAAATATAAATAATAAAATATTTTTTTTACAAATATAGAATATTAAATTGTGATATACAAGGGAATTCTTAAATTTATTTAATCTATGTTCTTAGGAAAATATAATGGAAATAGAGATAACTATTTTAAAAGAGAGAAAAGTTATAGATTAATAAGAGCGAGATAAAGAAGAAAATAATAATAGAGATGATGGACATTTTAATGAAGAGGAAAAGATAAAAGAGAATATAAAAATGATAAAGAAAAAATAAAATAATAAGAGAGAGAAATAAGAAAAATAGAATGAAAGAGGAGAGAGAAATACCAAGAAGAATATAAGAATATAAAAAATAAAAAGATAAATAAATAGAAAAATAATAATAAAGTGAAGTAATTGAGAGAATATTTTGGACATTAAGTTAAACAAAAAAACTTAAAAAATAATTTAAAATGGTTAACCTTAAAAAATTAAATTTATAATATTTGTTAAATATAAACTATAAATAATATATAATATTTATTTATTTAAAAATTTAAAAACTATTGAAATTTTATTATATTATTAGAATATTCAAATGTTTTTAACTATTAATTTAATATAAATTTATTTATACTTAAAAATAAAAAACTTTATTAAATAATAAATAATATAGTTGGTCAAATATATTATCCTTACTCTATGCAATATAGATAACAAATAAAAATAGTATTAAAGATTGATAAATTTTTTTTAATTTCTTATTTTTTATAATATAATGTTACTTTATTTAAAAAATCTATGTGTGCCATATATATAGTTATAAACTTAAATTAATTCTAATTTATAATAATTATATGAAATATATAATAATATTATGAAATTTTTATTAGATATTAATTACAAAAGTGATAATTATAAACTATGTTTTTAATTATTTAATATTTTTATATTAACATGTTATTAAAATTAATTATCATTCATTAAAAAAAATGTTACAAAAAATTATGTGTAATATAAGAATTTCTTAAGAGGTCGCCCATCTTAATTGTACCTTTTCCTAAAAACCTTAACATTGGAGTTCTAATTAGATCTAATCCTATAATGTTTGTGTGGTCGCACAAGTATGCAAAAGAAAAATTATCATAGTTGTGTGATTATTATTGTTATGATAATCAATCATTCCAAGAAATAATTTGAATTATTTATTATATAAACATTTTTGAAAAAATTATGCTTATTATTTATGCATGAATATATTCTAATATCAACATTTTATTTATATTAAATAAATAAAAAATAATTACATAAACTTTTGTTTTGTAAGTTTTGACATTAATATATAACATTTTCTCTCAATATATTATCTTTCTTATAAAAAAAGTAAATTACATGAAAAAGATAAATAAGAAAATATATAATTATCATTAATGTTATATTTTAAATAATGTAATATGAGAGATTTTAGATATTTTTTTTATTCATGGACATAAAAAAGATAATGGAGAGATAAATAATTATTTTTTAAGAGAGAGAAAGTTACAAATTGAGAAGAATAAAATAATAATAATAATAATAGAGATTGATGAGAGATTATTTAGCCAAAAACATAATAAAAAATAGAATACAAAGGTGATAGAGAGAAAAAATAAATAGATGGAAGAATGAGAAATAAGAAATTAATGATTGATAGAGAGAAGAGAATGATGATGAAGAATATTAGGATATAGAGCATTAAGAGACAAAAATGGAATGATAATAGGATAGAGATAGAGGTGAGAGAATTTGAGAGAAAGAAAAGTGAGAGAATTTGAGAGAAAGAAAAGTGAGAGAAATAGTTAAATAAAAGTAAAATGTTATTGATAAACTCATGATATTTATAAAATATAAAAAGTTAATGTTATGTAATATTTAATAATAAGAAAAAAAAAAAAAAAAACTAATTGTTGTTTATTATTACTTTAAAATATTATTAATATTTAAAAAAAATTAGCTATTAATTTAATATTTTTTAATCTCTAATATTCTATACTATAACATTTCTTATTTTTAAAAATTAGATACATAGTATATATATGTTATTATAAATCTAAATAAAATCTAATTTATTCTAATTGATATAAGTTATGTTGCTAAATTTATTACTGAATTGAAATTTTATTTTATTATATGAAATGATGTCCCATATTTATTATTATATAAAATTGATAATAATTTTATAAAGTTATTTTCAAAAGAATTATTATTATAATAGTAATTATGAATTATCATTTCTATTGATTTGTATATATTATAATATTATAATATTTTTTTGTCATTCATTAGAAAAAGGAATGTTATGAAAAAATATGTACTTTCTAAAACGGTCACCAATCGTAATACTACTTTCCTAGAAGCATGCTTAACTTTTGAGTTCTAATGAGATCTACTGCTAAAATGCAGTGTGATCAAACATGCTTACAAACGAAAAAGTATCATAGTTGTGTGATTATTTTTTTATATTAATGAACCATTTTTAAAATTTCATAAATTATCAAGCCTATACAATTTTAAATAAGATTTATGCTTATCATATATGTCATAATAAAATATAATATAATTATTTTATTTAAATATAATTAATAAATAACAACATTAATTATTATTTTTTAAAAATAGATAATTCTAAATAATTTTTTTAATTATGTTTTTTCTTATTAATTAAATTATGTAATAAACATTTAAAATAAAATATAATTTTTTCATATATATTATATATTAAACTATTGAACATGAGAGATTTTTTAAATATTATTAATTCATTGGTTGAAAAGAGATAATAGAGCCACAGATTATTATTCTATAAAAGAGAAAATCATTGATATATAAGAGAAAAATAGATAGAAAAATAACAATAGAGAGAGATGAGAGAAGATTTATTGTAGAAAAAAAAAAGAAAAGAGAGAGTATAAATAAGATAGAGAAAATAAATAAATAAATAAGTTAAAAAAATGACAAAATAAGAAAGTATAGATGAGTGGGAGAGGAAAAAATATAAAGAGATAGAGAATGAAGAAACAAATAAAAAAAAAGTAATATTAAAATGACAACGGGTTGTTACAACAACTAAAAGAATAAAAAATCAAAAAATAAAAGGTAAGAAAAATAATTTTAAAAACTAACCGTCAAAACATAAATATTTACTACAGTGAACCAAATAAAAACATTTTGCTGCTGTTTGCTTGGGAAAGTAATTTCAGACCACGGCAAGCATTAGTGAACCATGTTAACAAGCAGTAACTGCTTTTTCATAAATTCCTCTAAGTTGCAATGCATTCTACATTCAAACAATATGGGACAAAACACGTTAACTTATCTACATGAGAAATTCCAGAATTGCGAGATTAATGTACATTATCTGATCGCGCATATTCAGGATCGAACGATCACCACCATATTTTATCACTCAAACTAGTAATTCTTTCAGCTGTTCGATCGCACTGAGTCACCATCGCACGGTCTATATTTCCACCACCTGACAAATTAACTCCTACCATTAGATGACTAATCTGATCTAAAGGACCCGATCAATTTCATATATATAATGGTGTTGTTTCTATTGCGTCCGTCCAATTGCTGAATTATGCGATTCAATTGGAAGTTGAGTAATTCTATTGGATGTAACAAATTGCATATAAATGGGAGATTTTGTATGAAAATAAGAAGAAAATTTTTTATATAATGCCAAGAAAATATTGAAGCCATTTGCAGCTCGTTTCCATCGTCGCTTTCATACGTTGCTTATCTTTTCAAACTTCTAAAATTCTTTCCTTCCTCAAATAAGCTAAATTATTAATTTTTGTTGTATTTAATTCATTTAATTAAGATACATATGCCTCTTTAATGATTTTATAAAGAATAGGATTTTTGTTGTATGAACTTAGATTTTATGTCGCTGAATGTTTTTATTGTTTTCAATTTTATTTTGTTTTGAGGCACTTGTAGCATATCCCATTTATTTCATTATAAGACCATAGTTGTCCGTCTCATTTGTCTTTTTGTCGTGTTCATCTCGTTTTTTTCTTGAGGTGGACAAAGGCTTTTATTTTAAGCTGATTCATGTAAATATCAATTGTGGACATTTTCAACTTTTATTTATTTTTGAATTACATGACTTTAAAAAACTTTATATGTTTTAAAATAAAATGAAAAATTATTGAAAATCACATTAAATAATTGTTAAAGTTTTTTAAAAATTACTAAAAATAGTTTTTTAAAAAATTTTGTAATAAATCAAAATATTATTCATAGCAATTCAACCCTCTCTTATTGAACCTCACTTGAAATATCTTATTTAAGTTAATTATCTTTCATTAGAAAAAGGTGTGTTATGAAAATACATGTGCAACTTGAGGACTTCTTAAGAGGTGACCAATCCTAATAGTAGTCTAGCCCAAGCATTGTTAATTTTTTAGTTTTAATGGAATTAAGTGTTATAATGTTGGTGTGGTCACAACTATATGCAAAAGACAAAAATTCATAGTTGCATGATTGTTATTTTGAAAATAATGATGTATTTAAAAGTTTTAAAATTAACTAGTAAATGCACTTCTAAAATATTTTATATGCTTATGATATATGTCAAACTATATTATGAAATTAATATTTTAATTATATAAGATAAATAAAAAATAAAATAAACTATTTCTTTTTACATTAGTGATATTAATACTATAGAATTTCTTTAATTATATTATCATCCTTATAAATAAAAAATTAAAATATATAGTAAATAGAAATAATATAATATATATTTATCATAAAAAGTATATATTAGATTAAAAGACATATGATATTTCTTAAATATTGATAATTGATAAGGAAAAAATAATGAAGATGAAGATAACTATTATGTAAGAGAGAGAAAGTTAAGGATTGATAAGAACAAAATAAATAAAAAAATAAAAATAAAAGGAGATGAGAGACATTTTAATTAGAAAAAAAAAATAGAAAGAATAAATAAAAAATGAAGGAGAGAGAAATGTGATAGTAAAAAAGAATAATGGAGAGAGAGGATAATAAAAAAATTAAGATATTTAGAATACAAAGAAAAATAAGAGTATGATTATAAAAGAGAGGGAAAAGTGAGAGATTTTGGAGATATTGAGATAAATGGAAACAAATCAGAGAAATAATTTAATCAAAGTTAAACATAAATAATTAAACTTATAATATATGTAGTATATAATAAGTCAATCATATATAATATTTAATAACAATATAACATCAAAACTATTTGTTGTTTATTATCATTTTAGAAATTTACAAATATTTCAAATTTCTTTGATTATTTATAAAATAATATTTTATTACTAATATTCTATAATATAATATTTCTATATTTAAAACTTTGGCATATAATGAGCATATTCTACTGTAAATATTAATTAATTCAAGCTTATTACAATTATTCAAATTTATTTTGCTTAATAATAAACTAAATTAATTTTCATATTTTACTATATTAGATGATGTGCTATATTTTTTATTATAATAAATTAGCAATAATATTAGGAAGTTATTTTTAAAAATTATTTACAAAAAATGAAATATAAACTACCAATTATAATAATTTTTTAATTTATATTTTTATAAAAATTTATTATCATTTATTAGAAAAAATGGTATAAAAAATATGAGCAACGATAAAATTTTTCAAGAGGTCACCCATCCCAATATTATGCTTGTCTAAGCATGTTGAATTTTGGAGTTCGATCGATATCGAGTGCTATAATGCTGTTTTGATCACACATGTATGCAAAACACACAACATTAAAGGATTGTGATTATTTTTTTCTAAGGTGTTGCACTATTTCTAAACTTTTCAAAATTATTAAGCATATAAACTTTTAAATAAAATTTATGTTTTTAATATATAATGTAATATATTATGATATCAAATTTTTAAATAGACTTTTGACCATTTATTTATTATTTTTTATCATACTTAAAATTATTAAATTAATTAAATTATATATATTATAATTATTCTAATTAATTATTTTTATGATGTAGTATAGTTATTAAAAATAATTGAGATCTAACACTAATTATTTAATTTTAGATTTTATTATTTTATAACATAATATTAGTATATGTTAAAATTTAAACACAATATATATATACTATTATAAAAAAATTAATTCAAATTTATTATGTGTTTTGTAATTTATTTTTCTGAATATTAAACTATGTTAAAGTTAACATTTTATTATATCATATAATGAGTCGTATTTGTTTTTATATAAAATTGATAAAATTATTATAAACACTTTATTAAAACTTAATTACAAAAATGGCATTTAGAAACTATAGTTTATAATCATAAATTTTAAAAATTAACATGTTTTAATAATCAATTATCATTAATGAAAAAATAAATACTTTGAAAAAATATGTGTAATAATTCTCTCAAGAGGTCACCCATCTTAGTACTTCTCTCCTCAAAGTAAGATTAACATTAGAGTACCATTGATATCTAATACTATAATGCAAAGGTCTTCGCATATGTATTAAAAAAATATTCAATGTTGTTTGATTTTTGTCTTAACAAAAATGAATCATAATGTATTAAAATAATAATATTTTATTTATATCAAATAAAAAAATTTACATTAACTATTTTTTTATAACACTACAAAATAATCCATACAATTTGTTTTCTTAGGCTATCATTCTTATAATGAAAAAATTAAAGTTCATTAAAAATAATAATAATAAAATATAATTGGTTTTACAAATATGGTATATTAAACTATGATTTAAAAGAGACTTCTTAAATTTATTTAATCTATGTTATTAGGAAAAGATAATAGAAATAGAAACAATTATTTTAAAAGAGAGAAAATGTTATAGATTAATAAGAGCAAGATAAAAAAGAAAACAATAACAGAGATGATAGATAATTTTTTAAAGAGAAATGAGAAAAAGAAAATGATAAAAGAGAGATAGGCTAAGAAGAATATAAGAATATAAATAATAAAGAGACAAATAAATAAAATAACAATAACAAAAAAAAGTAAGTGAGAGAATATCTTGGACATTTAGATAAGTAGAAAAACTAAAAAAATAATTTTAACAGATATAAATTTTAATAATTAAACTCATAATATTTATTAAATATAAAATATAAATCATTTATAAGATTTATTATTTAAAAATGTAAAAACTATTGAATTTTTTTAATTTTATTAGAATATTTAAATTTTATTGACTATTAATTTAATATAAATTTATTTATACTTAAACATAAAAAAGTTAAATGAATAATAAATAATATAATTATTGTTATATATTATCTTTATTATATATAATATAGATAATTAATATATAGTATTAAAGATTGACAAAATAATTATGATTTCTAATTTTTTATAATATAATGTTATTTTATTTAAAAAATCTATATGCACAATATATATACTATTATAAACTTAAATTAATTCTAATTTATAATAATTTTATGAAATATATAATAATATTATAAAATTATTATTAGATATTAATCACTAGAATGATAATCTTAACTTATCTTTTTAATTCTTTAATTTTTTTTATGTTAACATGTTGTTGAAATTAATTATCACTCATTAAAAAAATGATGCAAAAAAATATGCATAACATGAGAACTTCTTAAGAGACCACCTATCCTAAATGTACTCTTGCCTAAGAATCTTAACATTAGGTTCTAATTATATCTATTGTTATAATGTTTTGTGGTCCCACAAGCATGCAAAAGAAAAATAATCATAGTTGTGTGATTATTTTGGTTATGATAATTAGTCATTTTAAAAATAATCTGTATTATTAAATGTATTTATGTTTTAAAAAAGATTATGCTTATCATATATGTGTGAATATATTCTAATATTAATAATTATTTAAATAAAATGAATAAAAAATAGTTAAAAAAAGAGTTATTTTTGAAACTTTCGATTTTAATATATAAGGATTTCTCTCAATACATTATCATTCTTATAAAAAAATTAAATTACCTAAGAAAGATAAATAAGAAAATATATAATTATCATTAATGTTATATATTAAACTATTTAATATGAGAGATATCATATATTTTTTTAATTCATGGACATAGAAAAAGATAATGGAGGCATAAGTAATTATTTTTTAAGAGAGAGAAAGTTATGAATTGAAAAGAGTAAAAGAAAAAAATAATATTAATAGAGAATGATGAGAGATTATTTAACAAAAAAGATAATAAAAGGTAGAACATAGAGGAGATAAAGAGAAAAAATAAAAAAAATGGAAGAAAGAGAAATAAGAAATTAACGATTGAAAGAGGAAAGAGAGAGTCGAAGAAGAATATTAGGATATATAGTATTAAAAGACAAAAAGGGAAAGACAATCGGAGAGAGAAAGAGCTGATAGAATATGAGAGATATTGAGAGAAAGAGAAGGTGAGAGAAATAGTTAAATAAAAGTAAAATGTTATTAACAAACTTATATTATTTATAAAATATAAAAAGTTAATCTCATATAATATATAATAAGAAGAAAAATATAAAAACAATTTGATGTTTATTATTACATTAGAATATTATTAACATTAAAAAAAATTTGACTATTAATTTAATATTTTTATCTCTAATATTCTATAATATAATATTTCTATATTTTAAAAATTACATAAAAAGTATATATATGTTATTATAAATCCAAATCAAATCTAATTTATTATAATTGATATAAGTTATGTTACTAAATTTTTTCACTAAATTAAAATATTATTTTAATATATGAAATGATATCCTACATTAATTATTATAAAAAATTGATAATAATTTTATAAAGTTATTTTCAAAAGAATTATTATTATAATAGTAATTGTGAACAATCATTTACAATAATTTGTATACATTATAATATTATAAAAAATTTATTATTGTTCATTAGAAAAAACAATGTTATGAAAACATGTGTTCAACCCTTGGATGTCTAAAAAGGTCAAGAGCCCTAATACTGCTCTCCCCTATGCTTGCTAAAATTCTAATCAGGTTGAACATGCTCACAAATGAAGAAAATATCTAGTATTGTGATTATTTGTTTATGATAAAGAACCATTTTTAAAATTTCCTAAATTATCAAGCCTATACACTTTTAAATATGGTTTATGATTGTTATATATGTCATAATATATTATAATATAAATGTTTTATTTAAAACTAATTAATAAAAAACTATATTAATAATTATTTTTCTAAAAATTAGACAATTCTAATTACAATCTTCTTCAGTTATGTTTTTTCCTATAAATTATATAATTAAATTACATTATAAATATTTAAAATAAAATTTGAGTTTTTCATATATATTATATATTAAACTATTCAACACGAGAGATTTCTTTAATATTATTAATTGATTGGCTGAAAAGAGAAAATAGAACCACATATGATTACTCTGTAAAAGAAAAAATTATGGATTTATAAGAGCAAAATAGATTGAAAAATAATATTAGAGAGAGTTGAGTGAAGATTTATTATAGAAAAATGAAAAGGGAGAATATAAATAAGACAGAGAGAGTAAATAAATAAGTTAAAAAATGACAAAATGGGAAAGTATCGATGAGTGGGAGAGGAAAAAATATAAAGAGATAAAGAATAAAGATAGAAATAAAAAAATAATAATATAAGAATAGCAATGTCAAAATATAATGAGGAAAATAATTTAATAAAAACTAACTGTCAAAACATAATGTGTTGTTACAGCAAACTGCAATAGGATACCTAATTGCATCGCATCTCCGTAATTCGAACCAATCAAATGCATTTTGCCACTGCTCGCTCGGGAAAGCAATTACAAAACATAGCAAGCATTGGCGAACCACGTTAACAAACAGTAACTGCACCTGCAAAAATTCCTCCAAGCTGGATATCATTACTCGTTCAAACAATGTGTTACAAAACACATGAACATATCTACACGAAGAATTCCGGAATTGCGGTATTAATGTACACCATCTGATCGCACATTTTTGTGATCGAATGATAACCGCCGTATTTTATCATTGAAACCGGTAATTCTGCCAGTTATCCGATCACACTGAGTCTCCATCGCATGGTCTTTATTTTGTCCGCTTGCCAAGGTAAATCCTGCTGTCTGATCGCGAGTCTGATCTGATGGACCCGATCAATTTCATATATATAATGGTACCGATTCGATTGCATCCGTCTGATTGCTCAATTTGTGCGGTCGAATGGTGGCAGAGCGTTTCGATCAAACGGGGTACTGCATAACGACTATTTTAGCTGTTATTTCGGGATGTTGGAGAGTTTTTTATTTCTTTCCTAAATAAAATATTGCAAATGTTGCAAAAATTCTAATGGTTAAATTTGGTGATGGGTAATTCTATTGGACGTTACAAATTACATATAAATAGGAGATTTTGTATGAAATAAGAAGAAAATTTTTTATATGATGCTAAGAAAATATTTAAGTCATTTGCAGCTCGTTTCCATTGTCGTGTTCATACGCTACGTATCTATTCAAACTTCTAAAATTATTTTCTTTTTCAAATATGCTAAATTACTAATTTTTGTAGTATTTAATTAATTTAATTAAGACATATATACCTCTTTAATGATTTTATCAAGCACAGGATTTCTTTTATATTGACTTAGATTTTTTGTCACTGAATGTTATGATTTTTTTTAATTTTATTTTATTGTAAGGCACTAGTAGCATGTCTCATTTATTTCATTGTAAGATCGTAGTTGTTTGCCTCATTTGTCACCTTGTTGTATGGGTTTAGCCTACCCTTCTTTTGACGAAAGGCTTATATTGTGTTGTGTTTCTCTCTTTTTTTATTGGAGTAGACATAAGCTTTTATTTTTTCCAATTCATATAAATATCGATTGTGTACATTTTTAACTTTTATTTAGTTTTCAATTACATGACTTTAAGAAATTTAATAAGTTTTTAAAATAAAGTTAAAAAATCATTTAAAATCACATTAAATACTTGTTAAACTTTATTAAAAATTACTAAAAATAGTTTTTAAAAATATTTTTTAATAAATCAAAATTTTATTCATAGCAATTCAACCCTCTCTTGTGGAACCTCACTTTAAATTCTTATTAAATTAATTATCATTCATGAAAAAAATTAGTGTTATAAAAAAATATGCATAACTTGAGGACTTCTCAAGAGGTGACCCATCCCATTGGTACTCTAGCCAAGGCAAGCTTAACACTTTTTTTTTAGGCAAGCTTAACACTTAAGCATGCTTAACTTTTGAATTTTATTGATATCGAGTCCTATAATGCGTTGTGATCGCACATGCATGCAAAATACAACACATTAGAGGATTGTGATTATTTTTTTAAAGGTATTGTATTATTTCTAAACTTTTCTAAATTATTAAGCATTAAAACTTTTAAATAAAGTTTATATTTTTTATGTATAATATAATATATTATAATACAAATTTTTTAATTTTATAAAATAAATAAATAATTACATAAACTATCATTTTTGATAGCATTAATAATAATAAAAAAAATTTCATTATATTATAATTCTTATAAATAAAAAATTAATTTATATAATAAACATAAATAATAAAATATATGCATTTATCAAAATAATGATAAATTGTGCTATATAGGGGATCTCTTAAATATTATTATTTGATTAACTAGAATATATATAATTGAGATAGAGATAATTATTTTGTAAAAGTAAGAAAGATAACGATAAAAAAGATGAAAATATATAAAAAATAATAATGCAGAGAGATGAGAGATGATTTAATGATAAGCAAAAGAAAAAGAGAGAACTTAGAAGAGATGGAGAGAATAAATAAAAGAGTTAAAAAGAGAGAAATAAGAAAAAAGAGATGAATAATAGAAAGAAAAAGACAAATATGAAAATACGGAGATAAAAAATGAATACACAGAGAAGAAATGATAATAGGTGAGAGAAGAAAGTAGGTGAATTTTAGAGATTTTAAAATAAAGAAAAAAATGAGAGAAAAAAAATAAATGTAAAACCTTAATAATTAAGCTTATAACATTTATTAAATAATACAAGTTAAGATATTTTGTAGGAAAATAAGAAGAAAAATTTTATATGATGCAAAGAAAATATTAAAGTCACTATCATAAAAAGTATATATTAAATTATGCAACATAAGATATTTCTCAAATTTTGATAATTGATAAGGAACAAAATAATGAAGTTAGAGATAACTATTATGTAAGCGAGTGAAAGTTAAGGACTCATAAAACAAAATATAGAAGAAAATAAAAAGAGAGAGAAATGAGAGACATTTTAATAAAGAAAAAAAAGTATATATAAAAAAGATAGAAAGAATAAATAAGAAAATGAAAGAAAGAGAAATGTGAAAGTAAAAAAAATAATAGAGAGAGAGAGGATAAGAAAAAAATTAAGATATTAAGAATATAGAGAAAAATAAGAAAATGGTAATAAAAGAGTGGAACAAGTGAGAGTTTGAGAGATATTGAGGTAAATAGAAAAAAAAAGAGAAAAATAATAAGTAAAACTTAAATATAAATAACTAAAATTATAATATTTATATTATATAATAAGTTAATTGTATATAATATTTAATTAGAATATAATATAGAACTTATTTGTTGTTTATTATTATTTAGAACATTACAAAAAATTTTATGTTTTTGACAATTTATGAATAATATTTTATTTACTAATATTCTATATTATAATATTTCTATTTTATAACTTTAATAGATAACAAATTTATACTACTACAAACATTAATTAATTCTAATTTATTACAATTAATAAATTTTTTTCTTAATAATAAACTATTTTAATTTTAATAGTTTATTATATCATATGATCTATCATATTTTTTATCATAATAAATTAACAATAATATTACCAAGTTATTTTTCAATATTATTTACAAAAAATTAAATATAAACTATCATTTATATTAATTTTTTGAAATTATAATGTTATAAAACTTTATTATAATTTATAGAAAAAATGCTATGAAAACATTTGAGCAACAATAAATGTTTTCAATAGGTCACCAATCCCAGTACCATGCTTCTCTAAGCATGCTTAACTTTGGAGTTCTATCAATATCGAGTGCTATAATGTTATTGTGATTGCACATGCATGCAAAGCACACAACATTAAAGAATTGTGATTATTTTTTTCTAAGGTATTATGTTATTCCTAAAGTTTTTTAAACTTTTAAACATATAAACTTTTAAATAAAGTTTATCTTTTTATATATGATATAATATCTTATTATATCAATTTCTTAATTATATAAAATAAATAAATAATTACATAAACTATCATTTTTTAAAACATTAACGTTAATAGATAAGATTTTTTTTCATTATATTATCATTCTTAAAATATAAAATTAAATTATGTAATAAATATAAATAATAAAATATATATTAATCAAAATAATGATAGACTATACCATAAAGCAGATCTTGTAAATATTATGAATCGATTAACTAGAATAGATATAATTGAGATATAGATAATTATTTTGTAAAAGGGAGAAAGCTAATGATTAAGAATGGAAAATAGATAAAAAAAAATAATAGGGAGAGATGAGAGTTGATTTAACGATAAGAAAAAGAAAAGAGAAAACTTAGAAGAGATAGAGAGAATAAATAACAAAGTTAAAAAGATAGAATTGAGAAAAAGAGATGAATAATAAAAAGAAAGAGAGAAATAAGAAAATTAGGAGATAAAAAATGGTCAGATAAATAAGAAATGATAATAGGTGAGAGAAAATAATGCATGAATTTTAGAGATATTAAAATAAAAAAAATAGAAGAAAAAATTAAATAAAGGTAAAAATTTAATAATTAAGCTTATAATATTTGTTAAATATTACAAGATAATCATATACAATATTTAATAATAAACAAATATAGAAATTGTCTTAGTTCTATTATTATTTTAGAATATTATAGATATTTAAAAAAACTTTTAACCATTTATTTAATATTTTTTATCATAATTAAAAATATAAAATAATAAAATAATAAATATTATAATTATTATAAATAATTATCTTTTTATGAGTCAATAAAAATAAATAATATTTAACACTAATTATTTAATTTATTATTTTATTATTTTATTACGTAATATTGTTATATGTTAAAATTTAAATACAACATATATATACTATTTTAAAAAAAATTAATTCAAATTTATTATATGTTTTGCATGCCATTTTTCTTAATATTAAACTATGTTAAAGTTATCGCTTTATTTTATCATATGATGAGTCATACTTATTTTTACATAAAATTGATAAAAATGTTATAAAGACTTTATTAAAACTAAATTAAAAAAAAGGTATCTATAAACTTTTTAAAAATTTACATGTTTCAATAATCATTTACCATTAATTAAAAAACTAAATATTTTAAAAAACTATGTGTAATATTTCTCTGAAGAGGCCACCTATCCTAAAACTTCTTTCCCCAAAGCAAGATTAACATTAGAATACCAATGATATATAGTGCTATAATGCTAAGGTCTTTGCATATGTATAAAAAATAATCATTATTGTGTGACTTTTGTCTTAAAAATAATGAATCATAATGTATTGCAATAATAATATTTTATTTACATCAAATAAAAAAACTTTACGTAAACGATTTTTTTATAACACTAGAAAATAATCCATACAATTTTTTTCTTAAGCTATCATTTTTATAATGAAAATTTTAAAGTATATTAAAAATATTAATAATAAAATATAATTTTTTTACAAATATAGCATATTAAACTGTGATATACAAGAGACTTCTTAAATTTATTTAATCTATGTTATTAGGAAAAGATAATAGAAATAGAGATAATTATTTTGAAAGAGATAAAAAGTTATAGATTAATAAGAGCAAGATAAAAAAGAAAATAATAATAGAAATGATAGATAATTTATTGAAGAGAAAAAGATAAGATAGAACATAAAAGTGATAGGGAGAATTAATAAAATAATAAAAGAGAAAGAAATAAGAAAAAAAGAATGATTGAAAAGAGAGAGCTAAGAGGAATATAAGAATATAAATAATAAAGAGACAAATAAATAAAATAACAATATCAAAGGAAAGTAAGTGAGAGAATATGTTGGAGATTAAGATAAGCAGAAAAAATAAAAAAATAATTTTAAAAAAGTTAACATTTAATAATTAAATTTATAATGTATATTAAATATAAAATATAAATCATATATAATACTTATTTATTTGAAAATGTAAAAAGTATTGAAGGTTTAATATTTTATTGGAATATTAAAATTTTTTAATTATTAATTTAATATAAATTTATTTATACTTAAAAATAAAAACTTAATTGGATAATAAATAATATAATTACTCAGATATATTATCTTTATTTTATATGACAGATAACAAATATAAATAGTATTAAAAATTATTAAAATAATTTTAGATTTCTTATTTTTTATAATATAATGTCACTTTATTTAAAAAGGCTATATGCACCATAAATATACTATTATAAAGTTAAATTAAATCTAATTTATAATAATTATATGAAATTTATAATAATATTATAAATTTGTTTTTAGATATTAGTTACTAAAGCAAGAATTATAAATAATCATTTTAATTATTTAATTTTTTATATTAACATGTTATCAAAATTAATTATCACTCATTAAAAAAATGTTACAAAAAAATATGTGCAACATAAGAACTCCTTAAGAGGCCACCCGTCTCAATGGTACTCTTGCCTAAAAATCTTAAAATTGAACTTCTAATTAGATCTAATGCTATAATGTTTATGTGGTCACACAAGCATGCAAAAAAAATAACCTTAGTT
This sequence comes from Vanilla planifolia, assembly GCA_023846275.1. Lineage (NCBI taxonomy): Eukaryota > Viridiplantae > Streptophyta > Magnoliopsida > Asparagales > Orchidaceae > Vanilla > Vanilla planifolia. The sequence goes on along the minus strand of JAIUJO010002295.1, from coordinate 12,125 downwards.
GTGTGATTATTATCATTATGATAATTAATCATTTTAAAAATAATCTAGATTATTAAATATATACACTTTTTAACAAAATTATGCTTATCATAAATGTGTGAATATATTCTAAATATTAATATTTTATTTATAAAAAATGAATAAAAATACTTACAAAAACAAGTATTTTTGAAACTTTTGACGTTAATATATAAGGTTTTCTCTCAATATGTTATCATTTTTATAAAAAAGTTAAATTACATGAAAAACATAAATAAGAAAATATATGATTATCATTAATATTATATATTAAACAATGTAAAATGAGAGATTTCATATATTTTTTAATTCATGGACATAGAAAAAGATAATGGACACATGAATAATTATTTTTTAAGAGATAGAAAGTTACAAATTGAAAAGAGTAAAAAAAGTAATAATAATAATAGAGAATGATGGAAGATTATTTAACAAAAATGATAATAAAAAGTAGAACACAGAGGAGATAGAGGGAAAAATAAATAGATGGAAGGAAAAGAAATAATAAATTAATGAATGATGGAGGAAAGAGAGAGACAAAGAAGATTATTAGGATATAGAGCATTAAGAGACAAAAAAGGAATGATAATAGGAGAGAGAAAGAGGTGAGAGAATATTTGAGATATTGAGAGAAAGAAAAAGTGAGAGAAATAGTTAAATAAAAGTAAAATGTTATTAATAAACTTATAATATTTATAAAATGTAAAAAGTTAATGTTATATAATATTTAATAATAAGAAAAATATAAAATCAATTTGATGTTTATTATCAGTTTAGAATATTATTAACATTTAGAAAAAATTGACTATTAATTTAATATTTTTTATCTCAAATATTCTATAATATAATATTTCTATATTTCAAAAATTACATAAATAGTATATATATGTTATTATAAATCTAAATAAAATCTAATTTATTATAATTGATATACGTTATGGCAACAAATGGTTAGAAAAATAATAAAACATCAAAACATAAAAAGTGAGAAAAATTATTTAAAAATGACTAACAATTAAAACATAACTTGTTGCTACGATGAACCACAATGGTTTGAGGTTGCGTACATAAAAAAAGGTAAATATTCCAATGTTCATTCAGATACCTAATTGCATTGTGTCACCGTAGTTCAAACCAAACAAATTCATTTCGCTGCTGCTTGCTCGAGAAAGTAATTCTAGAAGACAGGAAGTTACTGGGGCGCTGAGCTTACTCTAGTTACTGGGGCAGTACTGGCTACTCTCGATGCTTCCACGCAGGTTGATTTGCATGCACACAATGAGGGCAGTGGGCGTGCAATGCCCACGTGGGAGTTGTTTGTGTAGGCAATGACAAGTGCCTTCAATGTCCTTGCCTCTTATGCTGGGTAATCGCTTAACCGTGAGACTAATGGGGGGAAGATAGATGACATCCCAATGGCTCACGTGCAGAACACAGATGATAAAAGGAAGACAAAGGCCTTGGATCGTGGACGCTGGTGCAGCCACTACTCCAGATCTGCTATTGAATCCACAGTAAAACTAAGGCACCACTGGTGTAGGGCAGAGCTCGCACAGGTTACCAAGGGGACGTCTACAAGGCAATGGAGGGGTTGGCTTCTATGGCAAGAGGAGGAGCACATCTAATACAATGTATAGGCATCTAGTTAGGGGGTTTTTGCATCCTAAAGACACGGGTCATATGGGAACTGCACCACCTCCATCTATCTCAAGTGCTGATGAGTGAATGATTTAGATGCAGATGCAGTTTGGGATTGATACCAAAGGGAAGCAGTCGATGCTGAGAAAGGAGCATGTCGTTGATAATAACCTACCCCGGAACGAGGTGCACCATCGTAAGCACTGAGAGGATTATGTTGGTGATGCACATGATGGGGTGCAGAAAACATTGTGGTAGGGGGTTGAATAAATGCTAGTGGAGCTATACTGAGGTGTTGGTGCATAGATTTTTTTCTTGATGGGACATGGCTGCGCGCTTTGTGTCCATCGATGCACGTTGGGCGGAGTGGCAGTGTCATGCATTGCGCTAGTGTGTGGCGCTCTTGGGGCTATGGCTACCCGCTCCCTTGTGTAGCGGTGCCGACATGGAGGAGATATTGGAAGCAGGGGTTTGTTATTTGTGCTATTGGTGGGCACGATATTTTGCTCCAATTTTCGCACATGTGCAGGTTTTTCTTGCTTGTGATCTTGGTTCACGCACGCCTGTAGGCGCGGACGCCTCTGCTTTAAATGGAGGATCTTGAAGGGGCTGCTAATTGGGGTATATTAATTCTTAAATGATCAAACTTGTTGGATGGAATATTAGAGGCATCTAGGACAGGAAGTCGAGGACTTATAGAAATTTATCAAGGATGGGGCCGTAGCTGCTATGGCCTTTGTGGAAACTAGAGTTCAAAGCTTCACAAGGAAGGATGCAGATTGGCCTTTAGCAGAGATTGGAGTTATGAGGTGCAGCCCTCGGTTAGAAGTCGGCAAGAATTGTCTTGATGTGGCACAGCTGACTGAACATTAAGCTTCTTGGATTGTCAAGGAACGTGATGGCATTTGAGTTCATGTTAAAGGAGGACCTCAAGCTTAAGGGTTGCATGGTGTGTGGCCTTAAGGAGCATTATAAGAGAAGAGATGTATGAGAAATCCTAAGGAAAGTAACTAGTAGTGGCGGTCCTCTTGTGGTTGCTGGAGTTTTCAATCTTTTTATGTCGCAAAGTGAGAAGCAAGAGGGAAGAAATTCACATATGGAACAAGAATTCTCAGAAGTCATGTAGAGCTGCACTTGGTGGACTTAAGATATGTGGGAAACAACTTCACATGGTGCAATGGAAACCTGGGTGGCACAAGAATTTTTTAAAGACTTGACAAGGCATTAATGAACATTTTATGATTACAAGTTTTCCTAACTACTCTATCACTTACCTCGCCTGGATTAGTTCCGATCATTGTCCATTGCTTATTGGTTTGGGGGGAGGTCAAAAATTGAATGCGAAAGCTAGAATCCATTTCGAAAGCATCTGGCTTTATTTTCCACAGACTATGAGGGTGGCACACAATGGGTGTAGGAATACTAATTGTAACAACATGGAGGATCTATCAATTAAATTTCACAAGACACTTGTTGCTTTGCACAATTGGGGCAAGTCTAAATTGGGAAACATCACACATAAAAAAGTAGAGTTAGAGTGCAGCATCAACAATTTGCAGATCAAATTGTCGCAGGTGGGGTTGGACGCTGCAAAACATTCACATCTTGAGCAATTGATCACAGAATTTCATCGTGGCTATGCGCATGAAGAAAAATGGTGGTGGCAAAAATTAAAATTTCACTGGGTACACTTGGGTGATCGCAATACCTGGTTCTTGCATGCTGTGGTAACCGCATTCGTGCACTGCAACTTCATTGCGCATCTGAGGGATGGTGCGAAAAATGATGCGACTACAGTAGAGAGCATTGGCATGCTCCTTGCACAATTATTTGAGGCGAAGTGGCGGGGCATCGAGCTTGTGCTATCGATGCTGCAGTATGTTCGGCGTGCGTGCATCAGCTTTGAGCAGACAACTTTGATGGGAGATAAGGTGACTGAGAAGGAAGTTACTTCAGCTATTAGAGCAATCTAGAAGAATAAGGCACTGAGCATGGACGGGGTCACTACTGAGTTTAGTCAGGGCTACTGGACCATAACTCAAAGAGATATAATTCGTGCAGTTTTCACTTTTTTTGGGGAGAAAAGAATGCCAAGAAATTGGAAAGATACGCTGGTAGTTTTAATTCCTAAATCATAGGGTGCTAACAAACTGGAGCATTTCAGGCCTATCAGCCTTTGCAATATCATTTACAAGGTCATAGCAACAATTCTTGTGGAGAGGCTTAATCCAGTTTTGCCTAACATTATTTCAAGTGAACAAGGGGCTTTTGTTCCATGGAGGAGCATCTCAAACAACATATTTATTGCTCAAGAGATGACTTCAAGGATGCACCATTCTACTGCCAAGAAAGGGCTTATGGCGATTAAGATCGACATGGACTAGGCTTATGACAATGTTAGATGGGATTTTGTGCTCTACATGCTTAGATTGATGGGCTTCCCATTGGTGTGGTGTCAATGGATTGAAGCATACATTACATGTCCAAGGTTTTTGGTGTTGCTTAATGGCACCTGGCTACCCTGAATTGAGGTTCAACATGGTATGCATCAAGGGTGTCCATTATCGCACTATTTGTTTACAATTGTGATAGAATATTTCTCTTTGATTGTGTGGGGTTAAAAGGCTAGGGCGTTGCTTGGCTTTAGGTGTAGGCAGCATGAATCGCTTAACTCACACTTACTGTTTGTTGATGACATTATCGTGTATGCGCCTGCAATGCGCAGTGCCGTGCATGCGGTAGGAAAGGCGCTGCAGGTGTTTGGCGTGGCGGTGGGGCTTAGGGTTAGTCTCACCATATCCATAGTCTATTTCAGCAAAGCTACAAGAGTGAAGAGGAAGAGGAATTTTGCTAGCAAATTCGGCATGTGCCAAGGCAAAAGTATCAAATATCTTGGGGTTCTTATTTCGATAAATTTAATTAAGAAGGGAGATTTAAATTTCATGATCTAGAAAATCGAGGAGATGGTGGCTAAGTGGCATGTGCGGCCCTTGTCTTTGGATGGGAGAGTTGTCATGATCAAGACAGTGCTCAATGCTATCCCACATGTGACGAGACACTTTGTTATGCTTAAGGGAACCATTGATGTGGTTGAAAGAATGATTAGAAAGTTCCTTTGGTGTGGGGCTAGTAGCACAAACATTATGCACTATGTTGACTGGGATACAATTACCATGCCAAAGGAAGTAGGTGGTCTTGGGTTGCTTGAGTTGTGCGCTTAACAGCGTGTGATGCAAATGAAACAGTGCAAGAGATTGCTTAGCCACAAGAATAGTCTTTGGGCGGTGATCATGAGAAGGAAATACAACGCAGCTAACAACATTTTTAAGGTGTCGCATGGGGCCTCCCAAGCCTACAGGCTTGTTGTTGGTGCGATGCCAACTACTGTGGTTAACTTCGTATGTCCAATTGGGGAGGGTAAGCGTGCAAAATTCACAAAGGATAATTGGCTTGACTGCCTCCCGATTAATTGGTGGCCTACCTTCATAAATATGACCACTCATTGGCTGACATTTGTGGGCGAATGCATCATTGACATTGGTGTGTAGGATGAGGAGAAGGTTCATTCGTGGGCTGGTGATCTATTATTTGATAGAGTTGTGCACTTGCCTTGGGGTCATAAGTATAATGAGGACACACTTGTTCAATCTCATACTGGTTCGGAGCAGGTTGACAACCCCAATTTTTACAAGCATTTAAGATATGGCGCAAATTGTTGGGACAAGAGGTATTCAAAGGAAGTCATGGAGACTTTAGGGGGATATGGAAATTGAGTGTGCTGCCGCTCGTTCATTTTTTTATTTGGCGACTTGTGGGGAACTATCCTCACACAGTTGTGTGGTTGATACGCAAAAAATTGGCTGACTACAGCAAGTGTCTATGGGGATGTGATACTGTAGAGACCTCGCAGCATATATTTTGCGAGTGCCCATGCACGCAAAAGCTCTGGAATGCTTGCCATGCCCGTGCGACCGTGGATGCGCTAGGATTACCCTCTAAGGCGCACAGCTGGGAGGCCATTTTCTAGTGCCTTATCGGGTTTGCAGGATCACCTGGCATGTAGCAGGGCAATGGCAGAGATTTTGTAGTGACCCTAGCTATGGTCATGTTATATATCTGGGAGAACAGAAATGCAAAGAGGCACAATGAGCAGGTTCTTAATTGTAGCACCCTTAGGCGGAAGATTCAAAGTTAGGTGTCAATAGCAACAAAACATTACAATCAGTACCCATCTGAGTTCTGTAGGAACCCCTGCAGGTTCTCCGAGCTGAAGGTAGCCCACATTTGGGTTCCCCCCACTTGATGGATAATGATTAATTGTGATTTTGTTGTTAGAGATGACGTTTCATGTATTAGCTTGCTGGCAAGGGATCACTTGCCTCTGTTAGTGGTTGGGAAGAGGCTCTATTCATGTGCTATTAAAGCTATAGAGACACTGGTGATGCTGGAGGCCTTGGAGTTGGTGAGAAATACACCTTCTGAGTTTCATGCAGTGGAGATTCAGTCGGATTCGGCACTCGCACTGTAGGCTGTGCGTAATCTCCTTATGCATCTTTTTGAGGGAGGCTGATGTGCCTCGGCGCTTTAGCATGCGTTGAGCTTGAGCGTGCTAACTACATCACATATTCTCAGAGAGGGTAACGCACCAATGGACTGGGCCGCGCGCTGCCTGCATCTCACATTTTGTTTGGGGTTGGGGCATGCCCCTCCCCAAATCCCTTTTGGATCTTTTGATGACTGACTTTTTGTTTGATCCTCCATATAGGATCTTTTGTAATTTTGCTAGGCGTTTGCCTCTACTACAATGAGAGAACACAATAAGCATTGGCGAAACAGGTTAACAAACAGTAATACGTTTGCATAAATTCCTCTAAGCGGAATTGCATTCTGTGTTCGAACTATGAGGAACAAAACACGAACTTATCTACACCACAAATTCCAGAATTGTGGGATTAATTTACACCATCCGATCGAGCATTTTTAGGATCGAACGATCATCGCTGTATTTTATCATTCAAACTGATATTCTGTCAGCTGTTTAATCATATGAGTCGCCATCACACTATCTATATTTCAACCACTTTCCAAATTAACTCTTACCATCAGATCATGAGTTTGATCTAATAGACTATAGCAATTTCATGTATTAATGGTGCTGATTCGATTTCGTCCGTCTAATTGCTCAATTTACACGATTCCATTGGAAGTTGAGAATTCTATTGGATGTAAAAAATTGCATATAAATAGGAGATTTTGTATCAAGATAAAAAGAAAAATTTTTATATGATGCCAAGAAGATATTGAAGCCTTTTACAGCTCGTTTCCATCGTCGTTTTCATACGTTGGTTATCTTTTCAAACTTCTAAAATTGTTTCCTTACTCTTATAAGCTAAATTAATAATTTTTGTAGTATTTAACTCATTTAATTAAGATACATATGCCTCTTTAATGATTTTATAAAGAATAGGATTTTTGTTGTATTAACTTAGATTTTATGTCAGTGAATGTTTTTATTATTTTAAATTTTATTTTGTTTTAAGGCACTTGTAGCATGTCCTATTTATTACATTATAAGATCGTAGTTGTCTGTTTCATTTGTCTTTTTGTTTTGAGGGTTCAGCCTACCCGTCTTTCGATGAAAGACTTATTCTATGTTGTGTTCGTCTCGTTTTTTTCTTTGGGTGGACAGATGCTTTTAGTTTAGGCTGATTCATGTAAATATCGATTGTGCACATTTTCAACTTTTATTTATTTTTCAATTACATGACTTAAAAAAACTTAATATGTTTATAAAATAAAATGAAAAATTGTTTAAAATCACCTTTAATACTTGTTTAAAACTTTTTTAAAAATTACTAAAAATAGTTTTTAAAAATATTTTGTAATAAATGAGAATTTTATTCATAGAAATTCAACCCTCTCTTATTTAACCTCACTTGAAATATCTTATTTAAATTAATTATCTTTCATGAGGAAAAGGAGTGTTATGAAAATGAGGACTTCTCAAGAGGTGACCCCATCCCAATAGTTCTCTAGCCCAAGCATACTTAATTTCTGAGTTTTAATGGAATCAAGTGTTATAATGTTGGTGTGGTCACAACTATATGCAAAGGACAAAAATTCATAATTGCGTGATTATTGTTTTGAAAATAATGAAGTATTTAAAAAGTTTCAAAATTAAACAATAAATGCACTTCTAAAATATTTTATATGCTTATTATATATGTCAAACTATATTATAATATTAATATTTTATTTATATAAGATAAATAAAAAATAAAATAAACTATTTCTTTTTATATTAGTGACATTAATACTATAGAAATTCTTTAATTATATTATCACTTTATAAATAAAAATTAAAATACTTAGTAAATATAAATAATATAATATATATTTATCATAAAATGTATAAATTAGTTAATGCAACCTAAAATATTTCTTAAATATTAATAATTGATAAGGAAAAAAATAATGAAGGTGAATATAACTATTATGTAAGAGAGAGAAAGTTAAGGATTGATAAGAACAAAATAGATAGAAAAATAAAAATAGAAGGAGATGAGACACATTTTAATAAAGTAAAAAATAATACATAAAAAAATAGAAAGAATAAATAAAAAATTAAGCAGAGAGAAATGTGAAAGTAAAAAAGAATAATGGAGAGAGAGGATAAGAAAAAAATTAAGATATTAAGTATATAGAGAAAACTAAGAGAATGATAGTAAGAGAGAGAGAGAAAAGTGAGAGAATTGAGAGATATTGAGATAAATAGAAAAAAGAGAGAAATAATTAAGTAAAAGTTAAACATAAATAATTAAACTTATAATTTTATAGTATATAATACGTTAATCATATATAATATTTAATAATAGTACAATATAGAAACTATTTGTTATTTATTATCATTTTAGAAAATTATAAATATTTTAAATTTGTTTGATTATTTTTAAAATAATATTTTATTTAATAAATATTCTATAATTTAATTTTTTAAAATTTAAAAATTTGGCATATAACAAACATATACTACTATAAATATTAATGAATTCAAGTTTCTTACAATTAATAAAATTTATTTTGCTTAATAATAAACTAAATTAATATTTATATTTTATTACATCATATGATATGCTGTATTTTTTATTGTAATAAATTAACGATAATATTACAAAGTTATTTTTAAATATTATTTATAAAAAATGAAATATAAACAATAATTTATATATTTTTTTCAAATTTTTTTATAAAAATTTATTATAATTTATAGAAAAAAATGCTATAAAAAAATATGAGCAACAATAAATGTTTTCAAGAGGTCACCCATCCTAATACTATGCTTGTCTAAGCATGCTTAACTTTGGAGTTCTATAGATATCGAGTGCTATAATGTTGTTTTCATCACACATTCTTGCAAGACACACAATATTAGAGGATTGTGACAATTTTTTTCTAAGGTATTGCACTATTTCTAAACTTTTCTAAATTATTAAGGATATAAACTTTTAAAGAAAATTTTTGTTTTTTATATATAATGTAATATATTATGATATAAAATTTTTAATTATATAAAATAAATAAATAATTACATAAACTATCATTTTTTATAACATTAACATTAATAAATAAGAATATTTTTATTATATTATCATTCTTAAAAATATAAAATTAAATTATGTAATAAATATAAATGATAAAATATTAACTAATCAAAATAATTATAGACTATGCCACATAGGAGATCTCATAAATAATATTAGTTAATTAATTAGAATAGATATAATTGAGATAAAGATAATTATTTTATAAAATAGAAAAATAATGATTAAAAGGAGAAAAATAAATAAAAATATTAATAATAGAGAGAGATGAGAGATGATTTAATGATAAGAAAACTAAAAGAGAGAACCTAGAGGAGATAGAGAGAATAAATAAATAAGCTAATTAGAGAAATAAGAAAAAAGAGATGAATAATAAAAAGAAAGAGACAAATAAGAAAATTAGGGGATAAAAATGAATAGATAAATAAGAAATGATAATCGGTGAGAGAAGAAAGTGAGCAAATTTTAAAGATATTAAAATAAAGAAAAAATTAGATAAAAGTAAAACCTTAATTATTAAGCTTATACTATTTGTTAAATATTACAAGATAATAATAAATAGTAATTAATAATAAAGAATATAGAAACTATCTCAGGTCTATTATTACTCTACAATATTATAGATATTTAAATAAACTTTTGAACTTTTATATATTATATTTTATTATATTTAAAATTATAAAATTAATTAAATATATATATATATTATAATTATTCTAATTAATTTTCTTTTTATGATGTAGTATAGATATTAAAAATAAATAATATTTAACACTAATTATTTAATTTTAGATTTTTTTAATTTTATAACATAATATTAGTATATGTTAAAAGTTAAACACAACATATATATACTATTAAAAAAATTAATTCAAATTTATTATATGTTTTGTAAGTTATTTTTCTCAATATTAAACTATGTTAAAATTATCATTTTATTATATCATACAATGAGTCATATTTACTTTAACATAAAATATATAAAAATGTTATAAAGACTTTATTAAAACTTAATTACAAAAATGATATTTATAAACTATAGTTTATAATCATATAAATTTTAAAAATTAATATGTTTCAATAATCAATTATCATTAATTAAAAAAGTAAATACTTTGAAAAAATATGTGTAACAATTCTCTCAAGAGGTCACCCATCTTAAAACTTCTCTCCTCAAAGTAAGATTAACATTAGAGTACCAATGATATCTAGTACAATAATGCTGAGGTCTTCACATATGTATAAAAAAAATATTCATTGTTATTTGACTTTTGCCTTAATAAAAATGAATCATAATGTATTACAATAATAATATTTTATTAATATAAAATAAAAAATTTACATAAATTTTTTTATAACCCTACAAAATAATCCATATAATTTGTTTTCTTAAGCTATCATTTTTATAATTAAAAAATTAAAGTACATTAAAAAATATTAATAATAAAAAATAATTTTATTTACAAATATAGTATATTAAATTGTAATATACAAGAGACTTCTTAAATTTATTTAATCTATGTTATTAGGAAAAGATAATAGAAATATAGATAATTATTTTAAAAGAAGAAAAAAGTAATAGATTAATAAGAGCACGATAAAAAAGAAAATAATAACAAAGATGACAGATAATTTATTGAAGAGAAAAGATAAGAGAGAACATAAAAGTGATAGAAAGAATTAATAAAATAATAAAAGAGAGAGAAATTAGAAAAAGAGTGATAGAAAAGTGAGAGAGAGAGAGAATAAGAGGAATATAAGAATATAAATAATAAAGAGACAAATAAATAAAATAACAATAACAAAGGAAAGTAAGTGAGAGAATATGTTGGACATTAAGATAAGTAGAAAAAACTAAAAAAATAATTTTAAAAAAGTTAACATTTAATAATTAAATTTATAATATGTATTAAATATAAAATATAAATTATATATAATACTTATTTATTTAAAAATGTAAAAAGTATTGAAGGTTTGATATTTTATTGGAATATTAAAACTTTTTAATTATTAATTTAATATAAATTTATTTATACATAAAAATAAAGAAACTTAATTGAATAATAAATAATATAATTATACATATATATTATCATTGTTATATATAATATAGATAACTGATATATAGTATTTAATATTGGCAAAATCATTTTAGATTTCTTATTTTTTATAATATAATTTATTTTATTTAAAAAATATATATGCACCTTATATATACCATTATAAACATAAATTAATTGTAATTATAATAATTTTATGAAATATATAATAATATTAGAAAATTATTATTAAATATTAATTACTAAAATGATACTCTTCAAATATCTTTTTAATTAATTAATTTTTTTTATATTAACATGTTATTAAAATTAATTATCACTCATTTAGAAAATGCTACGAAAAAATATGCACAATATGAGAGCTTCTTAAGGGACCACACATCCTAATTGTACTGTTGCCTAAGAATCTTAACATTTGAGTTCTAATTATATCTAACGTTATAATGTTTGTGTGGTCCCACAAGCATACAAAAGAAAAATAAATAGTTGTGTGATTATTGTCGTTATGATAATTAATCATTTTAAAAATAATCAGAATTTTTAAATAAATTTACTTTTTAAAAAACATTATGCTTATCATATATGTGTGAATATATTCTAATATCAATATTTATTTATATAAAATGAATAAAAATTAGTTAAATAAAGAGTTATTTTTTAAACTTTTGATATTAATATATAAGGTTTTTTCTTAATACATTATCATTCTTATAAAAAAAATTAAATTACTTAAGAGAGATAAATAAAAATATAGAATTAACATTAATGTTATATATTAACAATGTAATATGAGAGATATCATATATTT
>JAIUJO010001848.1:122500-128083 GCA_023846275.1 Vanilla planifolia | reverse complement strand
AGAAGAAGAAAATGAAGAAAAAGAAAAGGTTGAAATAGAAGAAGAAGAAGAAAAAGCAGAAGAAGAAGAAGAAGAAGAAGAAGAAGAAGAAGAAGAAGATAAAGAATACAAAGAGGAAGAAGTTGAAGAAGAAGATGAAGAAGTAGTAGAAGAAGAAGATGAAGAAGAAAAAGAAAAAGAATAAGCAGAAAAAGAAGAAGAAAAATAAGAAAAAGGAAGAAAAAGAAAAGTTGAGGTAGAAGAAGAAGAAGAAGACGAAGAAGAAAAAATAGGAAGAAAAAGAAGAACAACCAGAACAAGAACAAGAAGAAGAAGAAAAGATGAAGAAGAAAAAAAAGAAGAAGAAGAAAAGAAGAAGAAGAGGAAGATTATGATGAAGAAGTTGAAGTAGTAGAAGAAGAAGAAGGAAAAGAAGAAGAAGAAGATGATGAAGAAGAAAAAGAATAATAATAATTATAATAATAATAACAATAATAATAATGATAATAATAATAAGAAAAAGAAGAAGAAGAAAAAGAAGGAGAGAAGGAGAAAAACAAGAAAAAATAAAAAGTTAAAGTAGAGGAAGAAGAGGAAGAAGAAGAAGAAGAAGAGGTAAAAAAAAGAAGAAACAGAAGAAGTTGAACAAGCGGAAAAAGAGGAGGAAGAAGAAGAAGACGAAGAAGAAGAAGAAGAAGAAGAATAAGAAGAAGAGGGACAAGAAGAAGAATATGAAGAAGAAAAGAAGAAGAAGAAGAAGAAGAAGAAGAAGATGAAGAAGAAGATGAAGAATAAAGAGAAGAACAAGGAGTAGGAGGAGAAGAAGAAGAAGAAGAAGAAGAGGAAGAAGGAAAATAAGAAGAAGAAGAAGAAGAAGAAGAAGAAGAAGAAGAAGGAAAAGAAGAAGAAGAAGAAGAAGACGAAGAAGAAGAAGAAGAAAAAGAAGAAGAAGAAGAAAAAGCAAAAGTTGAATTAGAAGACGGATAAGAAAATGAAGAAGAAGAATAAGAAGAAGAAAAAGAAGAAGAAGGAGATGAAGAAGAAGAGGTGTTGGAGGAGTAAGAAGAAAAAGACGAAGAGGAAGAAGAGGAAGAAGAAGAAGAAGAAGAAGACGAAGAAGAAGAAGAAGAAGAAGAAGAAGAAGAAGAAGGGGAAAAGAAGAAGAATAGGAAGAAGAAAAGAAGAAGAAGAAGAAGAAAGAAGAAGATGAAGAAGATGAAGAAGAAAGAGAAGAAGGAGAAGGAGAAGAAGAAGAAGAAGAAGAAGAGGAAGAAGGAAAAGAAGAAGAAAAAGAAGAAGAAGAAGGAAAAGAAGAAAAAGAAGAAGAAGAAGAAGAAGAGGAAGAAGAAGTAGAAGAAAAAGAAGAAGAAGAAGAATAAGAAGAAAAAGCAAAAGTTGAATTAGAAGACGGATAAGAAAATGAAGTAGAATAAGAAGAAGAAAAAGAAGAAGGAGATGAAGATGAAGAGGTGTTGGAGGAGTAAAAAGAAAAAGATGAAGAGGAAGAAGTGGAAGAAGAAGAAGGAGTATAGGAAGAAGAAGAAGAAGAAGGAGACATAGAAGAAGTAGAAAAAGAAGAAGATGAATAAGAAGAAGAAGTAGAAGAAGAAGAAAAAAGAATATGTATAAGAAGATGAAAATGAAGAAGAAGAAGAATAAGAAGAAGAGGAAGGAGAAGGAAAAGAAGAATCTAAAAACAAAGAAGAAGAAGATAAAAAAAAGAAAAGAAAAAGTTGAAGTATAAGATGTAGAAGAAGAAGAAGAAAACGAATCACAAGCAGAGGAAGAAGAAGAAGTGGAAAAAGTGGAGGAAGAAGAAGAATGACAAAAAGTAAAAGTTGAAGTAAAAGATGAAGAAGAAGAAGAAGAAGAAGTAGAAGTAGAAGTAGAGAAAGAATAAGAAGAAGAAGAAGAAGAAAAAGAAGTAGAGGAAGAAGTAGTTGTAGTAGAAGTTGAAGAAGAAGAAAATGAAGAAAGCAAAGAAGAAGAAGAAGAAGAAGAAGAAGATAAAGAACACAAAGAGGAAGAAGAAGATGAAGAATTAGAAAAAGTAGAAGAAGAAGAAGAAGAAGTAGAAGAAGAATAAGAAAAGAAGAAGAAGACGAAGAAGTAAGAAGAAGAAGTTGAAAGAGAAGTAGTAATAGTAGTAGTATAAAAGGAAGAAAAAGATGAAGAGAAGAAGAAGAAGAAGAAAAAGTAGAAGAAGAAGAGGGAGTAGAAGAAAAAAAGAAGAAGAAAAAGATGATGATGAAGAAGACGATGAAGAATAAGGAAGAAGATGAAGAAAAAGAAGAAGTAGAAGAAGAAAAGAAGGTGAAGAAGAAAATCTACAAGAAGAGGAACAAAAAGATGTAGAGGATGAAAGAGAAGAAGAAGATGATGAAAAGAAGAAGAAGAAGAAAAACTTAAAGATGAAGAAGAAGAAGTAGATGAAGAAAAAGAAAGAAGAACAAGAAGTAGAAGAAGTAAAAGTCAAAGATGAACAAAAGGAAGCAGAAGATAAAGAAGAAGAAGAAGAAGAAGAAGAAGAGGAAGAAGAAAAATCAGAAGAAGAAGATGAAGATGAAGATGAAGAATAAAGAGAAGAAGAAGGAGAAGAAGAAGAAGAAGAAGGTGAAGTATAAGAAAAAGAAGAAGAGGAAGAAGAAGAAGAATAATAAGAATAAGAAGAAGAAGAAGAATAAGAAAAAGAACAAGTAGAAAAAGAAGAAGAAGAAGAAGAAAATGAAGCAAAAGAAAAGGTTAAAGTAGAAGAAGAAGAAGGAGAAGAAGAAGAAGATGATGAAGATGAACAAGGAGAAGAAGAAGATGAAGAAGAAGAAGAAGAAGTAGAATTAGAAGAAGATGAACAAGAAGAAAAAGATGAAGAAGAAGAAAAAGAAGAAGAAGGACAAGAAGAAGAAGAAGAAGAAGATAAGGAATGAGGAGTAGCATAAAGAGAAGAAGAAGAGGAAGGAGAACAAGAAGAAGAAATAGATTGAGAAGTAGAATAAGTTAAAGAAAGATGAAGGAAAAAGAAAGAGAAGAAGAAGAAGAAGAGGAAGACGAAGAAGAAGAAGACAAAAAAGGAGAAGAAGAAAAAGAAGAAGTAAGAGAAGAAGATGAAGATACCAAGAAGAAGAAGAAGAAGAAGAAGAAGAAGAAGAAGAAGAAGTACTACAAGAAGAAGTAGAAGAAGAATAAGAAAGAATAAGAAGAAGAAGAAGATGATGGTGAAGTCAAAGAAGAAGAAGATGATGATGAAGAAAGAGGAAGAAGAAGAGTTAGAAGAAAAAAGAAGAAGAATAAGATGAAGCGAAGAAGATTATTAAGAAGAAGAAGAAGAAAAAGATGAATATAAAGAAAATGAAGAAGAAGAAGAAGAAGAAGAGGAAGAAGAAGAAGAAGAAGAAGAAGAAGTAGAATATGAAAAAGACAAAGAAGAAGAAGCAAAAGAAGAAGAAGAAGAAGAAGATGATGATGATGATGATGAAGAAGAGGAAGAGAATAAGAAAGAAGATGAAGAAAAAGAAGTAGAAGAAGAAAAAGTACAAGAAGAGAAAGAAAAAGATGTAGAAGATGAAGAAGAAGAAGAAGAAGATGAAAAGAAGAAGAAGAAGAAGAAAAACCTAAAGATGAAGAAGAAGTAGAAGAAGAAGAAAAAGGAGAACAAGAAGTAGAAGAAGTACAGTAGAAGTAGAACAAGAAGAAGCAGAAGAAGAAGAAGAAGAAGAAGAAGAAGAACAAGAAGAAGAAGATAAAGAAGATCAAAAATAGAAGAAGATGAACAAAACGACAAAAAAGAGGAAGAAGAAGAAGAAAAAGCAAAGGTTGAAGTTGAAGAAGAAAACGAAGAAGAAGAAGAAGAAGAAGAAGAAGATGAAGAAGAAGAAGTAGAGGAGAAAGAATAAGGAGTAGAAGGAGAGGAAGAAGAAGAAGAAGAAGAAGAAGAAGAGGAGGCGGAACAAGAAGAAGAAGAAGGGGAAGAAAAAGAGGAAGAGTAAGAAAAGAAGAAGAAGAAGAAGACAAAGAAGAAGAAGAAGAAGAAAAAGAAGAGAAAAAAGACGAAGAAGAAGATGAAGAAGAAGAAGTAGAAGGCGAAGAAGAAGAAAGTGAAAAAGAAGATGTAGAAGAATAAGAATAAGAAGACGAAGAAGAAGAAAAGAAGAAGAAGAAGAAGAAAAAGTAGAAGAAGAAGTTGTAGAAGAAGAAGAAGAAGAAAAAGAAGAAAAAAAACCTGAAGATGAAGAAGCAGTAGAAGAAGAAGAAGAAATAAGAACTTGAAATAAAAGATGAAGAAGTAGTAGAAGAAGAAGAAGATAAAGCAAAAGAAGAAGAAGAAGAATAAGAAGAAGAAGAAGAAGAAGAAGAAAAAAAACAACAACAACAACAACAAGATCAAAAATATGAAGAACAAGAAGTAAAAGAAAAAGAAGAAGAATAAGAAGTGGAAGAAGAAAAAAAAAGAAGAAACAAGCAGCAAAGAAGAAGAAGAACAATAATAAGTAGAGAAAAAGAAGAAAAAGAGGAAGAAGAAGAAGAAAAAGCAAAAGTTGAAGTAGAAGAAGAAATAGAAGAAGAAGAAGAAGAAGAGGAAGAAGAAGAAAAAGAAGAAGAAGAAGAGTAAGAATAAAAAGAAGAACAAGAAGTGGAAGGAACAAGAAGAAGAAGAGGAAGAAGAAGAAGTTGAAGAGGAAAAAAAGAAGAAGAGGAGATGGAGGAAGAAGAAGAAGAAAAAGAAGAAGAAGAAGAAGTACAAGAAGAAGAATTAGAAGAAAAGGAATAAGTAGAAGAATAAGAATAATAAGTAGTCGAAGAAGAAGAAGAAGACAAAAAGAAGAAGAAGAATAAGAAGAAGAAAAAGAAGAAGAAAAAGAAGAAAAAGAAGAAGTAGAAAAAAAAGAAGAAGAAAAAGGAAAAGTTGAAGTAGTAGTACTAGAGAAGAAGAAGAAGAAGTAGAAGAAGTAGAAAAAGAGAAAGAAGAAGAAGAAAAATGTGAAAAAGTAGAAGCTGATGTAAAAGAAGAAGAAGAAGAAGATGTTGAGGAGGAGGAAGAAGAAGAAGATGAAGAAAAAGAAAAGAAGAAGAAAAAGAAGAGGCAGAAGAAGAAGAAGAAGAAGAAGAAGAAGAAGAAGACAAGAAGAACAAGGAGAAAAAGAAGAAAACAAGAAGAAGATGAAAAGGAAGAAGAAGAGGAAGAAGAACAAGAAGAAGATTATGATGAAGAAATTGAAAAAGAAGAAGAAGAAGAAGGAGAAGAAGAAGAAGAAGATGAAGAGAAGAGAAAGAAGGTGTAGATAAAGAACATAGAAGAAAAATAAGAAGAAGAAGAAAAGGAAACCTAAAGATAAACAAGAAGTAGAAGAAGAAGACAAAGGAAGAAGCGCAAGAAGTAGAAGAAGAAGAAGAAGAAGAAGAAGAAGAAGTAGCTAAAGAAGATAAAGAAGAAGAGGAAGAAGAAGAAGAAGAAGAAAAAGAAGAAGTACAATAAGAAGATGAAGATGAAAAACTACAAGAAGAAGAAGGAGAAGAAAAAGAAGAAGTAGAAGAAGAAGAAGAAGAAGAACTAGAAGAAGAAGAAGAAGAAGAAGAAGAAGAAGAAGAAGAAGTAGAGAAAGAAGAAGT
>JAIUJO010001848.1:110000-112500 GCA_023846275.1 Vanilla planifolia | reverse complement strand
TAGAAGAAGAAGAAGAAGAAGAGGAAGTAGAAGGAAAAGAAGAAGAAGAAAAAGATGATGAGGAAGAAGTGGAAGAAGAAGAAGATAGAAGATGAAGAAAAAGAAGAAGTAGAAGAAGAAAAAGAAGGTGAAGAAGAAAAGGTAGAAGAAGAGGAAAAAAATGATGTAAAAGAAGAAGAAGAAGAAGAAGATGATGAAAAAGAAGAAAAAGAAGAATAAAAACCTAAAGATGATGAAGAAGAAGTAGAAGAAGAAGAAGAAGTAGAAGAAGAAGAAGAAATAAGAACAAGAAGTAGAAGAAGTAGAAGAAGTAGAAGTAGAAGAAGAACAAGAAGAAGCTGAAGAAGAAGAAGAAGAAAAATAACAAGAAGAACAAGAACAACAAGAAGAAGATGATGAAAAAGTTTAAAATTAAGAAAAAGAAGAAGAAATAGAGAAAGAAGAAGAACAAGAAATAGAAGAAGAAAAAGAAGAGGAACAAGCACAATAAGAAAAAGAAGAAGATGAAGAAAACAAAGAAAAAGAGGAAGAAGAAGAATAAAAAGCATAGGTTGAAGTAGAAGAAGAAAACGAAGAAGAAGAAGAAGAAGAAGAAGAAGATGAAGAGGAGTAAGAATAAGAGGAAGAATAAGGAGAGGAAGGAGAAGAAGAAGAAGATGAAGAGGAAGAAGAAGAAGAAGAAAAGGAGGAGGAAGAAGAAGAAGAAGAGAAAGTAGAAGAAGAAGTACAAGTAGATGAAGAAGAAGACGAAGAGGAAAATGAAGAAGAATAAGAATAATAAGTAGTCAAAGAAAACGAAGAAGACAAAGAAGAAGAAGAAGAATAAGAAAAAGAAGAAGAAGAAGAAGAAGAAGAAGATAAAAAAGAAGTGGAAAAAGTAGTAGAAGAAGAAGAGATAAAAGAAAAAGACAAAGATGAAGTAATAGTATAAGAAGAAGAAGAAGAAGAAGTGTAAGAAAAAGAATAACAACCAAAAGAAGAAGTAGAAGAAAAAGAAAAAAGGTAAGAAGAAGAAGTAGAATGAGAAAAAGCAGAAGTTGAAGTAAATGAAGAAGAATAAGTGGAGGAGGAAGAAGAAGAAGAAGAAGAAGAAGAAGAAAAAGAAGTAGTAGAACAAGAAGGAGAAGAAAAAGAAGAAGAAGAAGGAGAAGAAGAAATGAAGAAGCAAAAAAAGAAGAAGAAGAAATGAAGAAGCAAAAAAAGAAGAAGAAGAAAAGAAAGAGCAAGAGGAAGAAGAAGAAGAAGAAGACTATGATGAAGAAGTAGAAATAGAAGAAGAAGAAGAAGAAGAAGAAGAAGTTGAAGAAGAAGAAGAAGAAGTTGAAGAAGAAGAGGAAGAAGAAGAAGTAGATAAAGAACACAAATAATTAGAAGAAGAAGAAGAAGAAGAAGATGAAGAAGAAGAAGAAAAAGAAGAAAATGAAGAAGAAGATGAAGAAAAGGAAACCTGAAATGAACAAGAAGAAGTAGAACAAGAAGAAGAAGAAAGAAGTACAAGAAGTAGAAGAAGAAATAGAAGAAGAAGAAGTAAAAGAAGCAGCTTAAGAAGATAAAGAAGAAGAAGAAGAAGAAGAACAATAAAAAGAAGAAGGTTAAAAACAACAAAAGGAAGAAGGAGAAGAAAAAGAAGAAAAAATAAGGAGAAGAAGAAAAAGAAAAAGAAGAAGAGCAAGCAGAAGAAGAAGAAGAAGAAGAAGAAAAAGAAGAAGAATAAGAAGAAGATAAAGAAGAAGAAGAAAAGAAAAAGTTGTAGTAGAAGAAGATGAAGAAGAAGAAGAAGAAGACGAAGAAAAAGAAGAAGAGTAAGAATAAAAAGAAGAAGAAGAAGAAGAAGAAGAAGCAGAAGAAGTAAAAGAAAAATAAGAAGATAAATAAGTAGAAGAAGAAAAAGTAGTAGTAGTAATAGAAGAAGAAGAAGAAGAAGAAGAAGCTGAAGAAGGAGAAGAAGAAGAAGAAGAAGAAGAAGAAAAAGAAGTAAAAGAAGATGGAAAAGAAGAAAAAAATGATAATGAAGAAGAAGAGGAAGAAGTAATGTAAGAAGAAGAAGAAGACGAAGAAGAAGAAGAAGTAGGCAAAGGAGAAGAAGAGGAAAAAGAAGAACAAGAAAACGAAGTAGAAGAAGTAGAAAAAGAAGAAGAAGAACAAATAGAAGAAGGAGAAGGAGAAAAAGAAGGAAAATTAGTAGTTTTAGTAGTGGTAGTAAAAGAAGAAGAAGAAGATGGAGAACGAGAACAAGAACTTTAAAAAAAAGAAGAAGAAAAGGAAGAAGAAGAAGAAGTAGAAGAAAAAGATGATGATGATGAAGAACAAGAAAATCAAGAAGCAATAGAAGAAGAAGTAGAGGAAGAAGAAGAAGAATTGGATAAGGAAGAAGAAGAAGAAGGAGACGTAGTAGAAGAAGAAGAAGAAAAAGAAGAAGAAGAATAAGATGAAAAAATAGAAGAAGAAGAGGGAAGAGAAGAAGAAAGAAGTAAGACAAGAAGAAGAAGTAGTAGAAGAA
>JAIUJO010001848.1:95000-100000 GCA_023846275.1 Vanilla planifolia | reverse complement strand
AGAAGGAGAAGAGAAGAAGAAGAAGACGAAGAACAAGAAGACGAAGAACTAGAAGAAGAAGAAGATGATGAAGAAGAAGAAGAAGAGGGAGAAGAAGAAGAAGATGATGAAGAAGAAGAAGAAGAAGAAGAAGAAGAAGAAGAAATAGAAGAAGAAGAAGAAGAAGAAGAAGAAAAAGAAGAAGAAGAAGTAGATTAAAGAAGAAGAAGTGGAGGAGGAGGAACAAGAAAAAGAAAGGAGTAGAAGAAGAAGAGGGAGAAGAAGAAAAAGAAGAAGAAGATGATGATGAAGAAGAAGTAGTACTAGATGAAGAAGAAGAAGAGAGAAAAAGAGAATGAAGAAGAAGAAGAAGAATTTCAAAAAGAACAACCACAAGAAGAAGAAGAACAAGAACAAGAATATAGAGAAGAAGAAGAAAAGTATGAATACGAACAATTAGAAGAAGAAGAAGAAAAAGAACAACATGAAGAAGAAGAACATGTAGAAGAAGAAGAAGAAGAAGAAGAAGAAGAAGAAGTAGAAGAAGAAGAAGAAGAAAGTAAAGAAGAAGTTGAAGAAGAAAAAGTTATTGTGGTTGTAGTACTAGTTGTGGTAGTAGAAGTCGAAGAAGAAGAAGAGGAACAAGAAGAAAAGGAAAATCAATTCGAAAGAGAAGAAGAAGAAAATGAAGAAGAAAAAGAAGAATAATAATAAGAAGAAGAAGATGATGTTGAAGAGGAACAAGAACACGAAGAAGAAGAAGAAGAAAAAGAAGAAGAAAAAAACTAAGAAAAGGAAGAGGAAGAAGAAGTAGAATATGAAGAAGAAGTAAAACTACAACAAGAAGAAGATGATGATGATGAAGAAGAAGATGAAGAAGAAAAAGTAGAAGAAGAAGTGGAAGAAAACGAGGATGAAGAAGATTAAGAAGATGATGATGATGAAGAAGTAAAAGAAGAAGAAGAAGAAGAAGACGAATGAAGAAGAAGAAGAAGAAGAAGATGAAGAAGCAAAAGAAGTATAAGAAGAAGAAGAAGAAGAAGAAGAAGAAGAAGAAGAAAGAAGAAGAAGTTGAAGATGAAGAAGTTTTAGAAGAAGAAGAAGAAGAAGAAGAAGATGAAGTGGAAGAAGTAAAAAATATAAAGAAGAAGAAGAAGAAGATGATGATGAAAGTAAAGAAGAATATGAAGAAGTAAAAGAAAAGTTGTAGTAGACGAAGAAGAAGAAGAAGAAGAAGAAGAATAACTAGAAGAAAGAGAAGAACAAGAAGAAGAAGATGAAAAAGAAGGAGAAGCAGAAGGAGAAGAAGAGGAAGAGGAAGAAGAAGAAGAAGATGAAGAAGAAGAACAAGAACAACAAGAAGAAGATGATGAAGAAGGAGAAGAAAAAGAAGAAGAAGCAAAACAAGAACAATAATAATAATAATAATAAGAAGAAGAAGAAGAACAACAACAACAACAACAAGAAGAAGAAGAAAAAGAAAAGAAGAAGAAGAAGAAGAACAAGAAGAAGTAGAAGAAGTAAAAAAATATAAAGAAGAAGAAGAAGAAGAAAGTGAAAAAGAATAAGAAGTAGTAAAAGAAAAGTTGTAATAGACGAAGAAGAAGACGAAGAAGAAGAATAATAAGAAGAAAGAGAAGAAGAGAAAGAAAAAGATGAAGAACATGAAGAAGAAGACAATGAAGAAGATGAATTCGAAGAAGTAGAAGGGGAAGAAGAAGAAGAAGAAGAACAAGAACAGGAAGAAGAAGCAACAGAAGTTGTTGAAGAAGCAGAAGAAGAAAAAAAAAAGAAGTTGAAGAAGAAGAAGAAGAAGAAGAAGAAGATGTAATAGTAGAACAAGAAAAAGAAGAAGAAGAAGAAGAACAAGAAGGAGAAGAAGAAGAAAGAAGAAGAAGAAGAAGAAGAAGAAGGGGAATAGGTGGAAGAAGAAACAAAAGAAGAAGTAGAAGAAGAAGAAGAAGAAGAAGATGACAAAGAAGCAGAAGAAGCAGAAGAAGAAGAAGAAGAAGAAGAAGAAGAAAGAAGATGGTGAAGAATAAGATGTAGAAGAAGGAGAAGAAGAAGGATAATGGAGAAGAACAAGTAGAAGAAGAAGAAGAAGTAGAAAAAGAAGAAGAATAAGAAGACGAAGATGATGGAAAATAACAATAAGATGAAGAAGAAAGGTAAGAAGAAGAAGAAGAAAAAAAAAAGAAAAAGTAGAGGAAGAAGAAGAAAAAGATGTAGAAGAAGAAGAAGATGAAGTAGAGGAAGAAGAAGAAGAAAAAGAAATAGAAGAAGAAGAAGAAAAAAGAGTAGGAGAACAAGAAGAAGAAGAAGAAGGAAAAGGAAAAGTTGAAGTAGAAGACGAATAAGAGGAAGAAGAAGAAGAAGAAGAAGAAGAACAAGAACAAGAAGAAGAAGTTGAAGAGGAAGAAGAAGAAGAAGAAGAAGAAGATAAAGAACAAGGAGAAGAAGAGGAAGAAGAAGAAGTGGAAGATGAAGATGAAGAAGAAGAAGAAGAAAAGTAGAAGTAGATGAAGTAGAAGAAGAAGCAGATGATGAAGAAGAAGAAGAAGAAGAAGACGAAAAAGATGAAGAGGAAGAAGAAGAAGAAAAAAAGTACAAGAAGAAGAAAGAGAAGAAGAAGAAGAGGAAGAGGAAGAAAAGAAGAAGAAAGAAAGAATGAAAGGGAAGAAGAAGAAGAAGATGATGAAGAAGAAGTTGGAAAAGAAGAAGAAGAAGATTAAAACAAAGAGGGAAAAGAAAAGAACGCGAAGAAGTAGAAGAAGAAGAAGAAGAATATGACGAAGTAGAACATGTAGAAAAAGGAGAAATAGAAAAAGAAGAAGAAAAACACTAAGAAAAGGAAGAGGAAGAAGAAGTAGAAGATGAAGAAGAAGTAAAACAAGAAGAAGATGATGATGAAGAAGAAGAAGATGAAGAAGAAGAAAAACTAGAAGAAGTGGAAGAAAAGTAGGATGAAGAAGATGAAGAAGATGATGATGATGAAGAAGTAAAAGAAGAAGAAGAAGTAAAAGAAGAAGAAGAAGAAGATTAATGAAGAAAAAGAAGATGAAGAAGCTAAAGAAGTATAAGAAGAAGAAGAAGAAGAAGAAGAAGAAGTTTAGAAGAAGAAGAAGAACAAGAACAAGAACAACAAGAAGAAGTAGAAGAAGTAAAAAAATATAAAGAAGAAGAAGAAGAAGGAGAAGAAGAAGAAGAAGAAGAAGAAGAAGAAAGTAAAGAAGAATATGAAGAAGTAAAAGAAAAGTTGCAGTAGACGAAGAAGAAGAAGATGAAAGAATAATAATAACTAGAAGAAAGAGAAGAAGAAGAAGATGAAAAAGAAGGAGAAGTAGAAGGAGAAGAAGAGGAAGAGGAAGAAGAAGAAGAAGATGAAGAAGAAGAACAAGAACAGGAAGAAGAAGATGAAGAAGAAGGAGAAGAAAAAGAAAAAGAAGCAAAAGAAGAACAAGAATAATAATAAGAAGAAGAAGAAAAAGAAGAAGAAGAAGAAGAACAAAAAGAAGAAAAAAAAGAAATAAAACAAGAAGAAGAACAAGAAGAAGAAGTAGAAGAAGTAAAAAAATATAAAGAAGAAAGAAGAAGAAAGTGAAAAAGAATAAGAAGTAAAAGAGAAGTTGTAATAGACGAAGAAGAAGAAGAATAACTAGAAGAAAGAGAAGAAGAGAAAGAAAAAGATGAAGAACATGAAGAAGAAGACTATGAAGAAGAAGAGTTCGAAGAAGTAGAAGGGGAAGAAGAAGAAGAAGAAAGAACAAGTAGGAAAGAAGAAGAGCGACAGAAGATGTTGAAGAAGTAGAAGAAGAAGAAAAAAAGAAGTTGAAGAAGAAGAAGAAGAATGTAGTAGTAGAACAAGAAGAAGAAGAAGAAGAAGGAGAAGAAGAAGAAGAAGAGGAATAGGTGGAAGAAGAAAGAAAAGAAGAAGTAGAAGAAGAAGAAGAAGATGATGACGAAGAAGAAGAAGCAGAAGAAGAAGAAGAAGAAGAAGGAAGAAGAAGAAGAAGAAGAAAGAAGATGGTGACGAAGAAGATGTAGAAGAAGGAGAAGAAGAAGGACAACGGAGAAGAAGGAGTAGAAGAAGAAGAAGAATAAGAAGACGAAGATGATGGAAAATAATAATAAGATGAAGAAGAAAGGTAAGAAGAAGAAGAAGAAAAAAAAAAAGAAAAAGTAGAGGAAGAAGAAGAAAAAGATGTAGAAGAAGAAGAAGTAGAGGAAGAAGAAGAAAAAAATAACAGAAGAAGAAGATGAAGAAGAACAATGGGTAGGAGAACAAGAAGAAGAAGAAGAAGGAAAAGGAAAAGTTTGAAGTAGGAGACGAATCAGACGAAGAAGAAGAAGAAGAAGAAGAAGAAGAAGAAGAAGAAGAAGAAGAAGTAAAAGAGGAAGAAGAAGAAGAAGAAGAAGATAAAGAAGAAGATAAAGAGCAAAGAGAAGAAGAGGAAGAAGAAGAATTGGAAGATGAAGACGAAGAAGATGAAAAGTTGAAGCAGATGAAGTAGAAGAAGAAGAAGCAGATGATGATGATGAAGAAGAAGAAGAAATAAAAGATGAAGAGGAAGAAGAAGAAGAAGAAGTAGAAGAAGAAAGAGAAGAAGAAGAAGAAGAGGAAGAGAAAGAAAAGAAGAAGAAAGAAAGAATGAAAGGGAAGAAGAAGAAGATCAAGAAGAAGAGATGGAAAAGAAGAAGAAGAAGATTAAAACAAAGAGGGAAAAGAAAAGAATGCGAAGAAGTAAAAGAAAAAGAAGTAGAAGAAGAAGAAGAAGAAGAAGAAGAAGAAGAATATGATGAACTAGAACATGTACAAAGAGGAGAAATAAAAAAAGAAGCAGAAGTAGAAGTAGAAGAAGAAGAAGAAGTAGAAGAAGAAGAAGCAAAAGAAGAAAGAGAGAAGAAGAAGAAGAAGAAGAAGAAGAATATGAAAAATGAGAAGATGAAGATGAAAAACAAGAAGAAAAAGAAGAAAAACAAGAAGAAGAAGAAGAAGAAGAAGAGGAAGAAGAAGAAGAAGA
>JAIUJO010001848.1:70000-82500 GCA_023846275.1 Vanilla planifolia | reverse complement strand
GAAGTAGAAGAAGAAGAAGAAGAAGAAGAAGAAGAAAAAGAAAAAGAAAAACATGCAATAGAAGAAGTAAAAGAAGTAGAAAAATAAGTTGAAGAAGAAGAAGAAGAAGATGAAAAAGAAAAAGAGGAAGAAGAATAAGAATAAGACGAAGAACAACAACAAGATGATGAAGTTGAACTAAAGAGGAGAAATAGGGAAAATAAGAAGAATAAGAGGAAGAAGAAGAAGAAGTAGAAGAAGAAGAAGAAGAAGAAGAAATGAAGAAGAAGAAGAAGAATATGAAGAAGAAGAAGAAGATGATGAAGAAGAAGAACAAGAAGGACAAGAAGAAAAGGAATTAAAAAAAGAAGAAAAAGAAAAAGTTGAAGTAGAAGAAGAAGAAGCAAAAAAAAAAATTAGAACAAGTAGAAGAAGAAGAAGATCTAGAAGAAGTAGAAAAAGAAGGAGATGAAGAAGAAGAACGAGAAAAAGTAGAAGTTGTAGTAAAAGAGAAAGAAGAAGCATAAGAAGAAGAAGAAGAAGAAGAAGAGGATGAAGAAGAAGAAGAAGAAGAAGAGAAAGAAGAGGAAGAAAAAGAAGTAGAAGAGGAGGAGGAAGAAGAAGAAGAAGAAGATGATGATGATGAAGAAGAATAAGAAAAAGATGAAGAAGAAGAAGAAGAAGAAGATGAAGAAGAAAAAGATTATGATGAAGAAGTAGACAAAGAAGAAGAAGAAGAAGAAGAAGAAGAAAAGGAAGAAGAAGAAGAAGATGATGATGATGATGAAGAAGAAGAAGGTAAAGAACACAAAGAAGAAGAAGAAGATAAAGAATACAAAGAATTAGAAGAAGAAGAAGAAAAACAAAAACAAGAATAAGAAGAAGGACAAGAAGAAAAAGAACAAGTAGTAGAGGAAGAAGAAGGAGAAGAAGTAGAAGTAAAAGCAGAGGAAGAAGAAGAAGAAGATCATGATTAAGAAGAAGAACAAGAAGAAGAAGAAGAAGCCAAACAAGAAGAAGAAGAAGAAGAAGAAGAAGAAGAAGTAGAAGGAAAGAAGAAGAAGAAGAAGAAGAACACGAAGAAGAAAAAGAAGAATAAGAATATGAAGAAGAAGAAGAAGATGAACAAGAAAGAAGAAGAAGAAGAAGTAGTAATAGAATACGTAGTAGTAGCAGTAGAAGAAGAAAAAGAAGAAGTAGAGGAAGCAGAAGAAAAAGAAGAATAAGAAAAAGATGTGGAAGTAGAAGAAGAAGAAGGAAGAAGAAGAAGAAGAAGAATGAGAAAAAGCAGAAGTTGAAGTAAAAGAGGAAGAAGAAGAAGAAGAAGAAAGAGAAAAAGCAGAAGTTGAAGTAAAAGAAGAAGAAGAAGAAGAAGTGGAAGAGGAAGAAAAAGGAGAAGAAGAGGAAGAAAAAGAAGAAGTAGTAGAAGAAGAAGAAGAGAAAGAAGTTGTAGTAGAAGAAGAAGAAGAAAAGGATGATGAATAAAGAGAAGAAGAAGGAGAAGAAGAAAAAGAGGAAGAAGCAGAGGAAGAAGAAGAAGAAGAAGAAGAAGAAGAAGGAGATGAAGTGGAAAAAAAAGAAGGAGAAGGAGACAAAGAAGAAGAAGAAGAGGAAGAAGAAGAAAAAGAAGAAGAATAAGCAGAAGAAGAAGAATAAAAGAAGTAAAAGAAGAAGAAGAAGAAGAAGAAGGAGAGAAAGAAGAAAAGGAAGAAGAAGAAGAAGTTGGTGAAGAAGTAGAAGAAGAAGAAGAAGAAGAAGACGTAGAAGAAAAAGTAGAAGAAGCAGAAGAAGAAGAAGTAGAAGTAGTAGTAGTAGTAGTAGAAGAAGAAGAAGAAGAAGAAGAAGAATAAGAAGAAGAAACATAAGAAAGAAGAAGAAGAAGGAGAAGAAGAGGAAGAAGAAGGAAAAGAAGATGAAGAAATTGAAGAAGAACAAGAAGAAGAAGGAGAAGAAGATGAAGAAGTAAAAGAAGAAGAAGAAGAAGAGAAGAAGAAGAAGAAGAAGTAAAAGTAAAAGAACAATAAGAAAAACTAGAAGATTAAGGAAGAAGATAAAGAAGAAGAAGAAGAAGTAAAAGTAGAAGAACAACAAGAAAAACTAGAAGATTAAGGAAGAAGATAAAGAAGAAGAAGAAGGAGAAGAAGAAGTAGAAGATGAGGAAGAAGAAGAAGAAGAAAAAGAAGATAAAGAAGGAGAAAAATAAGAAGAAGAAGAAGAAGAAGAAGGGGAAGAAGAAGAAGAAAAAGAAGAAGAAGAAGAAAAAGAAGCAGAGTATGATGAGGAAGTAGAAGAAGAAGAAGAAAAAGAAGAACTGACAGCAAAACAAGAAGAATAAGAAGAAGAAGAGAAGGAAGAAGAAGAAGAAGAAGAAGAAGAAGAAGAAGAAGCAGAAGAAGAAGAAGAAGAAGAAGATGAAGAAGGAGAAGAAGAAGACGAAGAAGAATTAGAAGTAGAAGAAGAAGAAGAAGAAGAACTCGAGGATGAAGTAAAAAGGAAGAAGGAGGAGGAGGAGAAGAAGAAGAAGAAGAAGAAGAAGAAGAAGAAGACAAAGAAGTAGAAGAAGAACAAGAAAGAAGTAGAAGATAAAGAAGAAGAAGAAGAAGAAAGAAGAAGAAGAAGAAGCAGTAGAAGTAGAAGAAAAAGAATAGAAAGAAGAAGAGGAAGATGATTAAGAAGAAGAAGAAGAAGAGCAAGAATATGAGGATGAACAAGAAGAAGAAGAAGAAGAATAAAAAAATGAGAAGTAGAAGAAAAAGAAGAAGATGAAGAAGAAGAAATAGAAGAAGTAGAAGATGATAATGAAGAAGAAGAGGAAGAAGAAGAAGAAGAAGTAGAAGAAGTATAAGAAGAAGAAACAAGAACAAGAAGTTGAAGAAGAAGTAGAAACTACAAGATGTAGAAGAAGAAGAAGAAGATGAAGGAGAAGCCAAATAAGTTGTGGAAGTGGGAGTAGAAGGAGGAGGAGAAGAAGAAGAAGAAGAAGAAGTTGTGTAAGAAGAAGAAGAAGAAGAACACGAAGAAGAACAAAAAGAGGAGGAGGATTAAGAAGAAGAAGAAAAACAAGATGAAGTAGAAGAAGAAGATGAAGATGATGATGGTGAAGAAGAACAAAAAGAAGAAGATGAAGAAGAAGAAGAAGAGGAAGAGGAAGAAGAGGAAGAGGAAAAAGAAGAAGAAGAGGAAGAAGAAGAAGAAGAAGGAGAAGAAGAAGAAGATGAAGATGAACAAGGAGAAGAAAAAGAAGAAGTTAAAGAATGAGGAGCATGATGAGGAGAAGAAGAGGAGGAAAGAGAACAAGAAGAAATAGAATGAGAAGTAGAAGAAGAAGTTAAAGAAGATGAAAAAAAAGAAAGAGAAGAAGTAGAAGAAGAAGAGGAGGAAGAAAAAGAAGAAGACAAAAAAAAGAAGAAAAAGAAGAAGAGAAGAAGAAGAAGAATACAAAGAAGAAGAAGAAAAAGAAGAAGAAGAAGAAGAAGAAGAAGAAGAAGTAGTTGAAGAATAAGAAAGAATAAGAATAAGAGGAAGAAGAAGAAGAAGAAGATGATGATGATGAAGAAAGAGGAAGAAGAAGAGTTAGAAGAAAAAGAAGAATAATAAGACGAAGCGAAGAAGATTATTAAGAAGAAGAAGAAGAAGGATATAAAGAAAAAGAAGAAGAAGAAGAAGAAGAAGAAGAAGAAGAAGAAGAAGAACAAGAAGAAGAAGAAGAAGATGAATAAGAAGAAGAAAAAAAAGTAGAACATGATAAATACAAAGAAGAAGAAGCAGAAGAAGAAGAACAAGAAGAAAAAGAAGATGATGATGATGATTAAGAAGATGACGAAGTACAAGAACTAGAAGATGCATAAGAAGAAGAGGTAGAAGAAGAAGAAGAAGAAAAAAAAGTAGAAGAATAAGACGAACAAGTAGAAGTTGAAGAAGAATTAGAAGATGATGATGATGAAGAAGAAGGGGAGGAAGGAGAAGAAGAAGAAGAAGAAGAAGAAGAAGAAGAAGAGAAAGAAGATGAAGAAGAAGAAGAAGAAGAAGTAGAAGAATAAGAAGAAGAGGAAGAAGAAGAACAAGAAGACGAAGAGGAAGAAGAAGAAGAAGAAGAAGAAGAAGAAAAAGAAGAAGAGGAGGAGGAGGATTAAGAAAAAGATGATGAAGAAGGCGAAGAAGAAAAAGGCAAAGAAGAACAGGAAGAAGAAGAAAAGGAAGAAGCAAAAGAAGCAGAAGAAGAAGAAGAATAAGAATAAGAAGAAGAAGAAGAAGAAGAAGAAGAAGGTGATGGTGATGATGATGATGAACAAGAAGAAGAAGAACAAGAATTTGTTGAGAAGAAGAAGTATTAGAAGTCGAAGAAGAAGTACAAGAAGTCGAAGAAGAAGAAGAAGAAGAAGAACAAGAAGAACAAGGAGGAGGGGTAGGAGGAGGAGAAGAAGAGTAAGAAGAAGAAGAAGAGGAAGGAGAAGAAGAAGAAGAAATAGAAGTAGTAGTAGTACAAGAGGAAGAAGAAGAAGAAGAAGAAGTCAAAAAAGAAGAAGAAAAAGAAGAAAAAAAGAAGTTGGTGAATAAGAAGAAGAAGAAGAAGATTACAAAGAAGAAGAAGTAGAAAGAGATGAAGAAGTAAAAGAATAAGAAAGAAGAACAAGAAGAAGAAGAAGAAGAAGAACAACAAGAAGAAGTTAATGATGATGATGATGATGAAGAAGAAGAATGAAGAAGAACAGATAGAAAAAAAAAATAAGAAGGAGATGAAGAAGACATTTAAGAAGAAGAAAAAGAAGAAGAATATAAAGAAGAAGAAGAAGAAGAAGAAGAAGAAAAAGATGATCATGATGTAGAAGAAGTCGTAGGAGAAGAAGAACAAGGAGAAGAAGAAGAAGATGAAGAGGATGATGAACAAGAAGAAGAAGAAGAAGAAGAAGAAGAAGAAGAACAAGAAGAGAAAGAAGAAGATGAAGAAGAAAAAGAAGAAGAAGAAGAAGAAGTAGAGAAAGAAAATGAAGAAGACAAAGAAGAGTAGAAGGATAAAAAGAAGAAAAAGAAGAAGAAGAAGAGGAAGAGTATGGAGAGGAAGAAGATGAAATAAATGAAGCAGAGGAAGAAGAAGAAGAAGAAGAAGAAGTAGAAGAAAAAGAAGAAGTTGAAGAAGAAGAAGAAGAGAAGGAAGAAGAAGCAGAAGGAGAAAGAAGAAGAAGAACATGATGAAGTTGTAGAAGAAGGAGAAAAAAGAGAAGACAAAGAAGAAGAAGAAGATGATGAACAAGAAGAAGAGGAAGAAGAAGAATAAGAAGATGAAGAAGATGAAGAAGAAGAAGAAAAAAAGGGAGAAGAAGAAGAAAAACAACAAGAAGAAGAAGAAGAGAAAGAAAATGAAGAAGAAGAAGAAGAATAAGAAGAATAAGAAGAAGAAGAAGTGGAAGAAGGGGAAGAAGAAGATGAAGAAAATGTTGAAGTAGTAGTAGAAGAAGAAGAAGGAGAAGAGGAAGAAGAACAACAAGATGAAGAAGAATAAGAAGAAGTAGGAGGAGTAGACAGAGGAGAAGAAGAAGAAAATGATGATGATGATTAAGAAGAAGAAGAAGAAGAAGATAGAAGTTGATGAAGAAGAAGAAGAAGATAGAAAAGAAGAGGAGGAGGAAGGAGAAGTAGAAAGAAGAAGTAAAAAAATAAAAAGAAGAAAGAAGAAGAAGAAGAAGAAGAAAAAGAAGAATAAGATGATGAAGAAATCATCGTAGTAGTAGAAGAAGAAGGAGAAGAAGAAGTTGTAGTCGAAGAAAAAGAAGAAGAAGAAGTAGAAGAAGAAGAAGAAGAAGTTGATGAAGAAAAATGAGAAGAAGAAAAAGAAGAAGAAGAAGATGATGATGATGAATAAAAAGGACAACAAGAAGAAAAAATGGAAGAAGAAGAGGAAAAGTTGAAAAGGAAAAAGAGGAAGAAGTAGTAGTAGTAGAAGAAGAAGAAGAAAAGAGGAAGAAGAAAAAGTAAAAGAAGAAGAAGAAGAAGAAGAAGAAGAAGAAGAAGTAGAAGATGAAAATGATGATGATGAAGAAGAAGAAGAAGATGAAGGAGATTGTGATGATGAAGAAGATAGAAGAAGAATAGGAAGAAGTAGTAGAAGAAGAAGAAGAAGAAGAAGAAAGAAGAACAAGAGTTAGAAGAAGAGGAACAAGTAGAAGAAGAAGAAGAAGAAAAAGAAGAAGAGAAAAAAGACGAAGAAGAAGAAGAAGACACAGAAGAAGAACAACAAGAAGAAGAAGAAAAAGAAGAAAAATAAGAAGGAGAAAAAGAAGAAGAAGAACCAAAAGAAGAAGAATAAGAGGAAGAAGAAGAAGAGTTAGAAGAATAAGAAGATGATGATGAAGAAGAAGAAGTAGTAGTAGTAGTAGATGAAGAAGAAGAAGAAGAAAAAGAAAAAGAAGAATAAGAAGAACAAGAACAAGAAGAAGTAGTAGTAGTAGAAGAAGAAAGAAGAAGAAGAAGTTGAAGAAGAAGAGGAAGTAGAAGACATAGGTGTAGTAGTAGCAGTAGAAGAAGAAGAAGAAGTAGAAGAACTAGAAAAAGAAGAAGAAGAAGAAAGAAGGAAGATGAAGAAGAAGAAGAAAAAGATGATGATGAAGAAGAGGAGGAGGAAGAAGAAGAAAGAAAAAGAAAGAAGAAGAACAAGAAGAAGAAGGTAGAAGAACTTGAAAGAGAAGAAGAAGAAGAAAAAGAAGAAGGCGAAGAAGAAGAAGAACAAGAAGAAGGAGAAGCAAAAAAGTAGAACAAAAAGAAGAAGAAGAAAAGGAAGAAGAAAAAGAAGAAGAAGAAGAAGAAGAAGAAAAAGAAGAAGAAAAGGATGACGATGAAGAAGAAGAAGAGAAAGAAAATAAAGAAGAAGAAGAAGAAGATTAAGAAGAAGAGCTAGAAGAAGAGGAAGAAGAAAAAGAAGAAGAAGAAGAAGAAGAAAAAGGAATAGCTGAGGTAGAAGAAGAAAAAGAAAAAGAAGAACAAGAATAAGAAGAAGAAAAAGAAGAAGAAGAAGACGAGTATAAAGAAAAAGAAGAAGAAAATGAAGAAGTAGAAGCAGAAGAAGAGGAGAAGAAGAAGAAGAAGAATAAGAATAAAAATAAGAATAAGAAGTAGGCAAAGAAGAAGAAGACAATGAAAAAGAAGAAGAAGAAGAAGAATAAGAAGAAGAAGAAAAAGAAGAAGAAGAAATAGAAGATGTAGAAAAAGAAGAAGAAGAAGAAGAAAAATAAAGAGAAAAAGTTGAAGTAGAGGAAAAAGAAGAGGATAAAAAAGAAGAGGGAGAAAAAAAGAACAAGTAGAAGAAGAAGAAGAAGAAGTAAAAGAAGAAAAAAAAGAAGTAGAAGATGAAGAACCAGAAAATGTAGAAATTAAAGTAGAAGAAGAAGAAGAAGAAGAAGAGGAGGAGGAAGAAGGACTAGAGGAAGAAGAAGAAAAAGAAGAAGTAGTAGAAGAAGAAGAAGAAGATGATTATGATGAAATAG
This sequence comes from Vanilla planifolia, assembly GCA_023846275.1. NCBI lineage: Eukaryota > Viridiplantae > Streptophyta > Magnoliopsida > Asparagales > Orchidaceae > Vanilla > Vanilla planifolia. The sequence goes on along the minus strand of JAIUJO010001848.1, from coordinate 75,043 downwards.
TTGATAAAGTAAGAGAAGATGAAGAAGAAGAAAAAGAAGAAGAAGAAAAAGAAGAAGAAGTATTAGTAGAAGAAGAAGAAGAAGAAAAAGAAGAAGAACAGGAAGAAGAAGATGATGATCATGATGATGAAGAAGAAGAAGAAGAAGAAAGAAGAAGAAGAAGTAAAAGAAGTAAAAGAAGAAAAAGAAGAAAAAGAAGAAAAAGAAGAAAAAGAAGATGAAACAGAAAAGTAGAACAAGAAGAAGAAGAAGTAGAACACAAAGGAACATGAAGCTGAAAAGAAGAAGTAGAACAAGAAGTAGAAAAGGGAGAAGAAGTAGAAGAAGAAGAAGAAAGTGGAGAAGAAGTAAAAGAAGAAGAACAAGAAGAAAAAGAAGAAGTAGAAGAAGAAGAAGGAGAAGAAGAAGAAGATGTAGAAAAAGAGTAAGAAGAAGAAGCAAAAGTTGAAGTAGTAAAGAAGAAGAAGAAGAAGAAGATGATGATGATGAAGAAACGGAGGAGAAAAAAGAAGAAGAAGAAGAAGAAGAAGAAGTTGTAGTAGTAGAAGAAGAAGAACAATAAGAATAAGAAGTCAAAGAAGAAGAAGAAGAAAAAGTAGAAGAATAAGAATAAGAAAAAGAAGAAGAAGAAGAAGATGATTAAGAAGAAGAAAAGAAGTTGAAGAAGTAAAGGAGAATAATAAAAAAAGAAAAACAAAAAAATGAAGTAGAAGAAGAAGAAGATGATGAAGAAATAGAAGAACAAGCAGAAGTAGATGAAGTAAAATAGAGAAAGAAGAAAAAGAAGAGAGAGAAAAGCAGAAGTTGAAGTAAAAGAAGTAGAAGAAGAAAGAAGAAGAGGAAGAAGAAAAAGATGAGGGGGAAGAAGAAGAAGCTGAATAAGAAAAAGAAGAAGAGGAATACGAAGAAGAAGCACAAGAAGAAGAAGAAGAAGAAGAAGAAGATGAAGACGATGAAGAAGAAGATGAAGAATAAAGGGAAGAAGAAGGAGAAGAAGAAGAAGTAGTAGTAGTAGAAGGAGAAGAAGATGTAGAAGGAGAATAAGAAGTAGTAGAAGAAGAAGAAGTAGAAGAACAAGAAGAAGAAAAAGAAAAACATGCAATAGAAGAAGTAAAAGAAGTAGAAAAATAAGTTGAAGAAGAAGAAGAAGAAGATGAAAAAGAAAAAGAGGAAGAAGAATAAGAATAAGAAGAAGAACAACAACAAGATGATGAAGTTGAACTAAAGAGGAGAAATAGGGAAAATAAGAAGAATAAGAGGAAGAAGAAGAAGAAGTAGAAGAAGAAGAAGAAGAAGAAGAAATGAAGAAGAAGAAGAAGAATATGAAGAAGAAGAAGAAGATGATGAAGAAGAAGAACAAGAAGGACAAGAAGAAAAGGAATTAAAAAAAGAAGAAAAAGAAAAAGTTGAAGTAGAAGAAGAAGAAGCAAAAAAAAAAATTAGAACAAGTAGAAGAAGAAGAAGATCTAGAAGAAGTAGAAAAAGAAGGAGATGAAGAAGAAGAACGAGAAAAAGTAGAAGTTGTAGTAAAAGAGAAAGAAGAAGCATAAGAAGAAGAAGAAGAAGAAGAAGAGGATGAAGAAGAAGAAGAAGAAGAAGAGAAAGAAGAGGAAGAAAAAGAAGTAGAAGAGGAGGAGGAAGAAGAAGAAGAAGAAGATGATGATGATGAAGAAGAATAAGAAAAAGATGAAGAAGAAGAAGAAGAAGAAGATGAAGAAGAAAAAGATTATGATGAAGAAGTAGAAAAAGAAGAAGAAGAAGAAGAAGAAGAAGAAAAGGAAGAAGAAGAAGAAGATGATGATGATGATGAAGAAGAAGAAGGTAAAGAACACAAAGAAGAAGAAGAAGATAAAGAATACAAAGAATTAGAAGAAGAAGAAGAAAAACAAAAACAAGAATAAGAAGAAGGACAAGAAGAAAAAGAACAAGTAGTAGAGGAAGAAGAAGGAGAAGAAGTAGAAGTAAAAGAAGAGGAAGAAGAAGAAGAAGATCATGATTAAGAAGAAGAACAAGAAGAAGAAGAAGAAGCCAAACAAGAAGAAGAAGAAGAACAAGTAGAAGGAAAAGAAGAAGAAGAAGAAGAAGAAGAAGAAGAATAAAAAGAAAAATAAGAAGAATAAGAATATGAAGAAGAAGAAGAAGATGAAGAAGAAAGAAGAAGAAGAAGAAGTAGTAATAGAATACGTAGTAGTAGCAGTAGAAGAAGAAAAAGAAGAAGTAGAGGAAGCAGAAGAAAAAGAAGAAGAAAAAGATGAGGAAGTAGAAGAAGAAGAAGGAGGAAGAAGAAGAAGAAGAATGAGAAAAAGCAGAAGTTGAAGTAAAAGAGGAAGAAGAAGAAGAAGAAGAATGAGAAAAAGCAGAAGTTGAAGTAAAAGAAGAAGAAGAAGAAGAAGTGGAAGAGGAAGAAAAAGGAGAAGAAGAGGAAGAAAAAGAAGAAGTAGTAGAAGAAGAAGAAGAGAAAGAAGTTGTACTAGAAGAAGAAGAAGAAAAGGATGATGAATAAAGAGAAGAAGAAGGAGAAGAAGAAAAAAAGGAAGAAGCAGAGGAAGTAGAAGAAGAAGAAGAAGAAGAAGAAGAAGGAAATGAAGTGGAAAAAAAAGAAGAAGGAGAAGGAGACAAAGAAGAAGAAGAAGAGGAAGAAGAAGAAAAAGAAGAAGAATAAGCAGAAGAAGAAGAAGAAAAGAAGTAAAAGAAGAAGAAGAAGAAGAAGAAGAGGAATAAGAAAAAGAAGAAAAAGAAAAAGTTAAAGAAGAAGAAGAAAAAGAAGTAGTAGTAGAAGAAGAAGAAGAAGAGGCAAAGTAAGAAGAAAAAGAAGAAGAAGAGGAGGACAAAGAAGAAGAAGAGAAGGCCGAAGAAGTAGAAGAAGAAGAAGAAGTGAAAGAAGAAGTTGTAGTAGAAGAAGAAGAAGAAGAAGAAGAAGTTGAAGAAGAAATTGTAGAAGAAGAAGAAGAATATGAATAAGAAGTAGTCGAAGAAGAAGAAGAAGAGAAGGGAGAAGAAGTAAGAGAAAAGAAGTAGAAAAAGAAGAGGAAGATGAAGAAGAAGAAGAAGAAGAATATAAATAAAAAGTAGCTGAAGATGAAGAAGAAGAAGACAAGGAAAATGTAGAACGGGAAGAAGAAGAAAAAGAAGAAAAAGATAAACTTGAAGTAAAAGAAGAAGAAGAAGATGGAGAACCATAAGAACAAGTAGTAGAAGAAGAAAAAGTAGAAGTAGAAAAAGAGGAAGAAGAAAAAGAAGAACAAGAAAAAGAAGAAGTTGAACTAAAAGAAGAAGAAGAAGAAGAGGAAGAAGAAGAAGAAGTGGAGGCAAGGGAAGAAGAAGAAGAAGAAAAAGAAGAAGTAGTAGCAGTAGTAGAAGAAGAAGAAGAAGATTATGATGAAAAAGTAGAAAACGGAGAAGAAGAAGAAGGAGGAGAAGAAGAAGAAGATGATGAAGAAGAACAATAACAAGAAGAAGAAGAAAATGAAAAAGAAGAAGTAGAAAAGAAGCAAAAGAAGAAGAAAAAGAAGAAAAAAAAATTTGAAGTAGAAGAAGAAGATGAAGAAGAAGAAGAGGAAGAAAAAGAAGAACAAGCAGAAGAAGAAGTATAAGAAGTAAAAAAGGAGGAAGAAGAAGAAGTAGAACAAGAAAAGCACTAGTTGGAGTAAAAGAAGGAAAAGAAGAATAAGAATAAGAAGAAGAAGAAGAAGAAGAGGAAGAAGAAGATGAAGAAGTGGAGGAGGAGGAGGAAGAAGAAGAAGTGGAACAAGAAGAAGAAGAAGAAGAAGAAGAAGAAGAAGAAGAAGAAGAAAAAGAAGAAGAAGAAAAGAAAGAAGAAGAAGAAGAAGATGATGATGATGAAGAAGAAGATGAAGAATAAAAAGAAGCAGAAGTAGAAGAAGAAGAAGAAGAAGAAGAAGAAGAAGAAGAAGAAGAAGAAAAAGAAGAAAAAGAAGAAAAAGAAGATGAAAAATCAAAACTTGAAGTAGAGAAGAAAAAGAATAAGAAGAAGAAGATGATGATGAAGAAGAAGAAGAAGAAGAGGAGGAGAATGAAGAAAAGGAAGAAGAGAAGGAGGAGGAGGGGGGAATAAAAAGAAGAAGAAGAAGAAGAAGAATATGAATAAGAAGTAGTCAAAGAAGAAGAAAAAGAATAATAACGATAATAATAACAATAATAAGAAAGGAAGAAGAAGAAAAAGAAGAAAAAAAAGATGAATTAGAAGAAGAAAAAGAAGAACATCCAGAAGAAGAAGAAGATGTAAAAGAAGTAGAAAAAGAGGAAGAAGATGAAGAAGCAAAAGGAAAAGTAGAAGTTAAAGGAAAAGAAGAAGTATAAGAATAAGAATAAGAATAAGAAGAAGAAGAAGAAGAAGTGGGAGAGGAAGAAAAAGTAGAAGAAGAAAAAAAGAAGTAGAAGAAGAAGGAGAAAACGAAGAAGAAGAAGAAGAAGAAGGAGAAGAAAAGGAAGTAAATGAAAAAGAAGAAGATGAAGAAGTAGATTTTGATGTAGTAGAAGAAGAAGAAGATGATGATGATGATGAAGAAGAGGAATAAGATGATGAAGAAGAAGAAGATAAAGAACACAAAGAAAAAGAACAAAAAGATGTTGATGATGATGAAGAATTAGAAGAAGAGGACGAAGAAGTAGAAGAAGAAGAAGAAGAAGAAAAAGAATAAGAAGAAGTAGAAGTAGAAGTAGAAGAAGAAGAAGAAGAAGAAAAAGAAGTCAAAAAAGAAGAAGATGAAGAAGAAGAAGAAGAACAAGAAGAAGAACACAAAGAAGAAAAAAAATAAGAAGCATAATTACAAGAAAAAGTGGGAGTAGTAGTAAAAGGAGAAGAAGAAGAAGAAGAAGAAGACGAAGAAAAAGAAGAAGATGAGTAGTTAGCAGAAAAAGAAGAAGAAGAAGAGGAAGAAGAAGAAGAAGAAGAAGAAGAAGAAGAAGAAAAAGAAGAAGAGGAAGTAGTTGTAGTAGTATTTGAAAAAGAATTAGAAGAAGAATAAGAAGAAGAAGAAGAAGAAAGGAGAAGAAGAATAAGAAGAAGAAGAAGAAGAAGTA